>JAXIVJ010009021.1:0-47500 GCA_036785665.1 Chirona hameri
CTTCAAAATGTAGTGGCCTAAATCCATGTATCCCAGGCATGTAAGATATGGTATATAATCCATGTATCCGAGGTATGTAAATCCGAGGAGATACCATTTCGCGACATTTTTTGGGGAGGGGGACCCTTTGGCCGTGGGGGAGGCCTTTAGCCGAAGGGGCCTAAGCGCCAAGGAAAAGCATTAACACGCGCCCTGAAGGGTCTCTGATAATGGGGCACCACAATTAATTTCCCGCCGCTAGAGGCGCTGATGATCAACTGCTACCAAGCGGACCGGCGTCCGTGCGGCAAAGTATAGGGCGCATTGTTTACGGCGGAGGTTTGAAGAGGTTAGAGCGGTACAGAAGTGATCAAAATTATACGCAATGTTTTTGTCTATAAGTGTTTTCGAAACCTGAAAGCATTTATCGCTGAGGTCAATCGTTTGACCTCGGGAGGTCAAAGAGTGCCAGCGAGGTCAAATTTTGGGTACCGCATAACTGTTTCGTTAAAGTACTTACCGAAGTCGTTGCAATGGCTAAATATGCCCACCAGCCTATAGACGGTGCACAAAGAGTGATCTGATAGTCCCTGGTCACTGGTTGACCTCAGGTCGCAACATAAGTTACCATTATGGCCTATGGGAGAATGATGAGGTACCGCATATTTTTTCCCCAAATCACTTAGAGAACTCATTCCACCACCATCGCCTTCCTTTTAACTCACCGAAGGTACACAACGCAAGAATTGACCCCTCCAGGTCACTGTTTGACCTCGGTCACCTGGAAAGGCGCTAATATCGATTTAACGAGCCGTCCAAATACGTATTCGTTGTTTACCGGCCGATTGTGTTCAAACTTATACGAAATGTTGGTGTCTATAAGTGTATTCGGACTCTGAAATCATTTATCGCTGACATACATCGTTTGACCTCGGGAGGTCAAAGAGTGACCGCGAGGTCAAATATCGGGTACCGCATAAGCTTTTCCCTAAAGTATTTATCGAAGTCGCTTCAACGGTTAAATATTCACACCAGCCTATAGACGGTGCACGAGTGATCTGACCGCCCCTGATCACCGGTTGACCTCAGGTCACAAAATAAGTTGCCATTATTACCTATGGGATAGTGACTGTGTACTGCATAATGTTTTGCTAAAAATTACTTAAGCGAAAACATTTTACCACCATCGCCTTCTACCGAAGGTAACTTGGAACACAATCGGTCGGTAAACAACGAATACGTATTTGGACGGCACGTTAAATCGATATTAGCGCCTTTCCAGGTGACCTGAGGTCAAACGGTGATCTGGAAAGATCAAGTCTTGCGTTGTGCACCGTCTATAGGCTGGGGGTAATATTTAGCCGTTGAAACGACTTCAGTAAGTACTTTAAGGACAAAGTTATGCGGTACCCAAGATTTGACATCGCAGGCACTCTTTGACCTCCTGAGGTCAAACGATTGACCTCAGAAAGAAATGCTTTCAGGGTTCGAATACACTCATAGACACCAATATTTTGTATAAGGTTGAACACAATCGGCCGGTAAACAACGAAGAAGTATGTGGACGGCTCGTTAAATGGATATTAGCGCCTTTCCAGGTGACCTGAGGTCAAACGGTGAACTGGATATGTCAAGTCTTGCATTGTGCACTTTTGGTGGGTTAAAGGGAAGGCGATGGTAGTAGAATGGGTTCTCTAAGTGATTTTGGGGAAAATAATTTGAGGCACTCCGTCATTCTCCCATAAGCCATAATGGTAACTTATGTTGTGCCCTGAGGTCAACCAGTGACCAGGGACGGTCAGATCACTCTTTGTGCACCGTCTATGGGCTGGTGGGCATATTTAGCCATTGAAACGACTTCGATAAGTACTTTAGGGAAAACGTTATGCGATGCCCGCTATTTTACCTCGCGATCACTCTTTAACCTCCCGAGGTCAAACGATTGACCTCCGCGAGACATGCTGTCAGGTTTCGAATACAGTCATAGACAACAACATTTCGTATAAGTTTGCACACATTTGTACCACTCTAACCCCTTCAAAACTCCGCCGTAAACAATGCGCCCTGCACTCTGGACGCACAGCCACCGGTCCGCTTGGTAGCAGTTAATCATCAGCGCCATCTACAATAACTGCAATTGTGGTGCCCCACAACACGCCCTGGATGGGGGCGGGTTCCGCCCCTATCTATGATAGCTAGGAATAAAGGAGAAAATAAAACAATCGAAAGTTCTTGAAATATGCAATAGCCATGGTGTCCTCAAATTTTAGCTCAGGTCAATAGTTTAGGCTCCAGAGACCAGAGATAAAAAAGGTTATTTATGGGAAAACAGTTTTTCGCAAATAACTTTGTACCTAATAAAGATAAGGCGTTTATTTTGACGCCATCGTGTTCGTCGCGTCAAGGCGCTTAGAATCATTTTTTTGTTGACCAGTTAAAGTCAACTTATAAATTTTACCTCAGGTCAAGGTCAAGTGGTGACCCAAGTCGGTCATGTTGCATATTGGAAGACATGCCTTGACGAGACAAATACATTGGTACCAGTTTCACTTCTTTATCTTCATTCTGTCGAGAGTTATTGACAACAAAAATGTTGGTGACCTCAGATGACCTCGGCTAACCCTGTAGGGGTCACTGAACGAAAAATCCACCTGGATCATCAAGAATGGACTATGATAACATGATCCAGAAGGAATAGGACTGATATCATGCGTATCCTCGGAATATGAAGCATTTGAAACTTAGAGCAATGCGGTAAGAACCAGCATGTTGCCTGTCAGGAGAGGGATGTCATGAGTGTATGCAATTTGCAGGTTTCAGGTCAACGGATGACCTTCCAGGTCAAGTGAATGACCTCAGATTTACCACTTCCAGAACAGCGATTTTGCTCTTCGGAAAACCTGAAAATTATAAATTGATAAATGTAAATAAAAAGGCATGTTCCCAGACCAGTTTTGGCTCAGAAATACAGAAAAGGTAATTATTTGTTCGTCCCTTGTCAAAAAAGGTCAAAAAAGTAATAAAAAATGACATTCAGCAGTACCTTACACTTAGGGAGCCATCACTCAGTCAAAAATGAAGATATTGCTTTGAAATTTGGTATGGGTATTGTCCATAATTAGTTCTCTCATATATATTCTGGATTTTCTAATGTTTTTGAAACTTTTTATTTTGTGGGGATTTTTCACACACAAAAAAAATTAGGGATCAAAAACCCAACATTTTGAAAATCCGAGATTGACATTTTAAAGAAAATGCAATTTTGTATCTTTGGTGAATTGCGTTTGCAATTTATTTTAAAACTCTGTTTTCTACGATTTTTCAAATATTTATCGTTTTTCCACCAACATTCCACCAACACCAACAACATGTTGTAAACTCAGTTACCCAAAATTTCAGCAAGATGCGCCGCATGTGTAAAAAGTTATGCAAGAAAAACCTCAGGGGGCCTGTCAGCCCTCGCCCCCCGTAGGGCGAGGGTTAAACTGTTATCAGTACATGAAAATCAAACTATGCAAAGTTGCGTGTTAAACTGTTCTCAGAACATGAAAAACAAATTATGCAAAGTTGCGTGTTAAACTGTTCTCAGAACATGAAAAGCAAACTATGCAAAGTTGCTTTTGTCTTTAATTCATTCATATACCTACTGCGATCTTAATATTGACTGTGCAGCGCAGGGTCAAATTCTGACAGCGATCCATTTTTAGATCGCGCAAACAGCTGGCTGGCTGATCAAAATTTTAGATCGCCAACATTGGTGGCTAATCCCAATTTAGATTGCATAAGCAGCTGGGTAATCCAAATGGATTATGTTTCGTGTTTCTGACACTTTTAAGTACTATTATAAGCTTTTGATGACCTTGGGTCAGGTCAATGTCATCCGAGGTCACGAGGTCAAACTGCTGATTGCGGTCATTAGGCGTTGTAATACATGTTCATACATGGCTTCGTTGGTCGTCTAGAACGCGAAAATGACTTTGGAACATTGTGTGTTCCATAGAAATCGAAGTACAAAACAAAAACGGAAATGCATGGGTGATGCATGGCAATGTTGTGAGAGGTGGTCGATTTTTGTCTTTTAAAGGTCATCAGTCAGTCATTTTTGACGATATCGACTTCAAATTGGGTGCACGTATTCACCGGACACGTCTCTATCATATGTAGTTCTGATTTTTGGAAACGTTTAACATTCTTAAAATAGGACAAACATTAAACAAAATTGACTTCGAATTTGTCAAAATTTTGACTTTTCATCAAACTCAAAAATCTGATATAGCAGTTTGATAGCCGAAACTATTTGCAGTTATTTTATATATTACAATGTATTTTATTTAAAAACTGTACTTTTGAGAGCGTGTTTCTCAAACCCTTATTTTTCAACACAAAACGCAGAACATGACGTCGGGCCAAATCTCCCAGGGGCCCTCGAGGCTCACCGCTCAGACCATGTAAATGCGTTAGCGTAAATTGTCAAATATTAAGAATATTCATGCTGGCTTACGTGTTCGATTTTGTGTGTCGCCGGCGCCATGTTGGACTGCATTGGCCATTGCGTCTATGCATTGATTCGCAAGAACGTGTGCGCCAGAGCTCGCTATTCAGTACCTACGTTGGGCGTTGGCGGAAGGTCAGTGGATCGAATCTGGCTAGCGATAGGTTTATAGTTTGGATTTTCGCGTGCGATGTGGTGTGAGATAGGATATGGTGATATGGTGATATGTTGATATGGTGATATGGTGATATGGTGATATGGTGATATGGTGATATGGTGACCGAGCGGGTGCGAAGCGCCCGTGAGGTTTCTCGTCAACTTACTAGACAAATTTGCATTCGAACCGTCCCGAACCGGCCCGACACGGCCGTACAGACGCTTTTCGGAAGCTAATAACTTTGCAACCACTGCTCTGATTGAGATCGGGTTTTCACTATTGCATAGGTCCATCAAATCAATCTTATCTTTGGTATGGTGCGTTCTTATATGTGTGGTACCACATCGCGTGGCACACGCAAACGTCGAAATGAACCAAAATAAATATTTATCAAAAATTACTTTATTAATATAATAACCAGTAAAAGTCTGTTTGGGCGATGACCGAGCGGGCGCGCTCTAGTAAAGCTAAAACAGGTTTGAAATATGAAACGGTATGGGAGCACACGTAGTAGTAACACATAGTCCTTTTCGTCCTTTTAGTCCTCCATAAAAATTGCCAGGCCTCAATGCATGCCAACATAAAAATTAAGTTTTATTAAATTGTACATGATCTCCATTCTCGAATCTGCCAAAAAGGAATACGTCCTCAGCGCTGCATGCTTCAGCGTATACAAAACGAATGCTTAGATAAATCAAGCCATCTTTTATCTATAATTATTTGTATTCATTTCGAAGTTCGCTGGTGCCACGTGCTAAGGTACCACCCCTATCAGAACGCACTATAACAAAATCAAAATTTATGTGATGGTCCTATCCAACGGTGAAAAAACCCGATCTCAATCGGAGCAGTGGTTGCAAAGTTATTAGCTTCCGAAAAGCGTCTGTACGGCCGGTTCGGGCCGGGTCAAATGTACATTTGTCTAGTAAGTTGACGAGAAACCTCACGGGCGCTTCGCGCCCGCTCGGTAATTAATGTATACGATGAAGCATGCAGTGCTCAGGACGTACTCCTTTTGTCGGATTCGAGAAAGGAGATCATGAACAATTGAATCGGTCCGTAAAACGCCTTTGCCACACCGCGCCCGTTCGGTCATCGCCCAAAAAGGCGTTTTACTGGTGATATGATATGGTGATGCTGTTTAGTTAGGTGCTTCCACTCATTGCAGGCCAATTCACTCAGTCTTTGTCTCACCCATACCACAAAAAAGTGTTTTTGTTTTGTTTGTGTATTTGCATTCATTCTTATACAAAGTACAAAGAGATAAAACACGCAGAACACATCACATGTATCACCACGCAGTAAGATATCACCAGGGATATGCATCATCCACCCCACAGGTACGCTTAGTTGATTGCCGTACAATACTGGACCCTGTGCACAATCATTCCGTGATATGCACACGACTGGACATAGTGTAAGATATACAACACGAAGCAAATGCGGTTCATAAATGATCACGATGTGAGGTCGCATATCACAAGTTCGCATAGCTGACCACTAGCCACAATATCATGGCTCTTCGGTCGGTGCTGGCTGGTACCCTATAGCTGTTGACTGCACTCTGTACAGCAGGGTCACACTCACAGCGCGGCAGGGGGCTTGTGCTGCACGGCAGGGTCGCAGCAGGGGAACTTGTGCTGCACGGCAGGGGTCGCGGCGCGACAGGGGGACTTGTGCTGCACGGCAGGGTCGCGGCGCAGCAGGAGAACTTGTGCTGTACGGCAGGGTCGCACCAGGGGGACTTGTGCTGCACGGCAGGGTCGCAGCAGGGGGGCTTGTGCTGCACAGCAGGGTTGCGGCGCGGCAGGGAAACTTGTGCAGCACAGTAGGGTCGCGGCGCGGCAGGGGAACTTGTGCAGGTCAGCGTGATGGACGCTATCGCCGGTAACCCCTCCAGTTCTGAAACAAGGAGAAAACGACGCTAAGTGGGGATGCGCTACCTTAAGAATACGTCACGAGTTTGGATCTCGCATGGATCCCATGTCCAATTAGATCTCTTCTCAAAATCAAATGGCGGATCTTAGTTCCGGTAGATCCGGAAGTTAGGCGACGATAGATACAGCGAATGTGGGATTTCGGTGGATGTTTATTTAAGAGTGGTCAAGATCTCGGATCGCAGTGGAACCATCGACAAATTTGAAAATGTGATTCCAAGATCTCAGTTGATGAGGATCCAGATCCTAGGAATTTGATTCCGGGTTCAATATTTTCTTTTATTGAAGCACATGTAAAGCACGCAAAACTTCATAGAAAGCAAACAATTGTTTGTAAATCAGGCACTATCAAATCGCTATTAAATAAACGGCCATTGATTAAAGTCAACAATACGATTTCGATTTTTCGCAATCAAATCGTCGAAGTCCCTGACGGTATACCTACAAATTCTGCTTAAAAATAGCTTAGATCCCAGCATTCCAGGGGCAGTGGAGCGGAGCAGTCCACAGAATAACGAGTCATGCCATCAGAATGGACACTGAGTGGTACAAGCTGAACTGCGACGTAAAACAGTTTTAGATTTCTACCAAACACCTTCCGTATAACAATGCCAGTCTGAACCTATCTGCATGCGGGCGATGTAACGCGCCTCTCTCAGCAGTGTGACGCGCCTGAGCGGCAGCTTCCGGCGCAGCTTCAAACGTGACGTGACGTCAAACGTGACCTGCAGGTCCCGCCAGGCGAGCTGCGGCAGCTCCGGCGCTGGTCGCCTCAGCTCGGCAGCCGGCGCTGGCCGCCACAGCTCGGCAGCCGGCGCTGGCCGCCACAGCTCGGCAGCCGGCGCTGACCGCCTCAGCTCGGCAGGCGGCGCTGGCCGTCTCAGCTCGGCACTGGGCGCTGGCCACCTCAGCTCGGCAGCCGGCGCGCTGGCCGCCTCAGCTCTGGTTGCTCTGGCTTCCCGGGCGTCCTCCGGCTGATGAACCCGCTCTGTGAAAAGAGGGAGATTGGGTGGGTTAGTTATCACAGTCATAATTAACTGATGTCTGTGTGAAGCTGCACGGTGCAAAATATTGGAAACCAGAGACAATAGAATGAACGTCCCCATACAAAATTCAGACAACATTCACGTTATAAGTTATAAGTATAAGTTAATGTAAAAAAACATGTCCGTCAACTAAGCGATGATAAATACATTCATTCATTGTAAAATTGTCAATATCTTGCATTCAATAGACGCATTGATTTATCGGAAACTGGCACGACATAGGACAGATGAGGCTAAGCATGATGAAACTAAAGTCGGAACGTGGTCAAAAGTAAACTGATGATCGACAATTTGAATCACTGATTTGGTTTACTCTAAAAAAAAAATAGTTATGTTACTCTGTTAACCCTCGCCCTACGGGAGTTTTTTTCACCTTCGCCCTACGGGGGGGGCGCTGACAGCCCCCCCTGTTAACTTCCAAACCAAGCAACTTAAAGCAATGCGGTAAGAACCAGCATGTTGCTTGTCATGAGAGGAATCTAACAGTATGCGATTTTTAGGTTTCGGGTCAACGGATGACCTTCCAGGTCAAGTGAATGACCTCGGATTTACCTCGTCCAGAACAGCGATTTTGCTCTTCAGAAATCCTCGAAATTAGAAATTGATAAATGTAAATAAAAAGGCGTGTTTCTAGACCAATTTTGGCTCAGAAATACAGCAAAGTTAATCATTTGTTCGTATCTTGTAAAAAAAAGTTAAAAAAAGTTATTTTTAAAAATGACGTCATCAGTTTCTTACACTTAGGAAGCCATCACTCAGTCAAAAATGAATATTTTGCTTTGAAATTTGGTATGTGTATTGTTCATAATCAGTTCTCTCACATATATACCGTTTTTTTACATCTTTGAAAATTTTGATTTTGTGGGGATTTTTCCCCCCCAAAAAAAAATATGGGACAAAAACACAAAGTTTTGAACATCCGAGATTTTCATTTTAAAGAGAATGTCATTTTGTATCTTTGGTGAATTGCGTTTGCAATTTGCTTTACAACTCTGTTTTCTACGATTTTTCAAATATTTCTATTTTTTACCAAAATGGCGTCATCAAAACATGATTATCTCCCAAACTACTGCATCAATTTTAATTAAATTTTTACAGCATTCGTATAATTGGTTTAAATCAAGCAATTAAAAATTTCAGCAAGATGCGCCGCATGTGTCAAAAGTTATTTAAGCAAAACCTCAGGGGGGACTGTCAGGCCCCCCTCCCCGTAGGGCGAGGGTTAACCCGCGAGGCGCTGGGGTCTCCAGCCGAACGCGCGGCGCTAGGGGGGGTAAATTTTACCCCCCCCCCCCCCCACGTAACTTCCGAACCAATAACCGCAGCGAGACACGCAATGCGGCGATCGCAAGCTCTCAACGAGAAGAATCGAATGCACACTCGAAATTCTTAAAACAAGGTCACATGTCAGGTCACGGACAGGTCAAGTGTCAAAATGTAAGTATTTGGGTTTTTGGGCTATACTTTCCATCCAAAGCCTTGTATTACAACTATTATCTCACAAAGTGCTCCCAAATGTATAATGCATCTCCCGCATAAGTAAAAGTGAAATGTTAAGCAAAGGTCAAGGTCAAGGTCAGGTCACAAAAGGTCACAGGTCTACGAAAGCCATGTGACACATGTTGTATGGGTTATTTTACACGTATAATTCGATAGAAGCAGCCATTTTCACAACCTGACACCATATAATCCCCTCAGGTCAAGGCCAGGTCACAATACGGTCAAAATTTGAAATTGATTAATCTAAATAAACATTGCATGTTTCTAGACTAGTTTTGTCTTCGATATACAGTGATGGCATTTATTTGTCTGTATCTGGTCAGTAAAAGCAAAAAAACGCAATAAAAAAATGACGTTCATGAGTTACTTATTCTTAGAGAGTCATAAGTCAGTCAAAAATAAAGAAATTGCTTTGAAATTCGGTTTGAACATCGTTCATACTCGGTAATCTAATATGTCTTCCGGTTTTTTGAAAATTTTAAAACAAAAAACTTTGGTGGAAATTCCTCCCCAAAAATAAGTTTTTGCATTTCTGGGGGTCAAAAACCCACAATTTTGAACATCTGAGATAGCCATTTTTAAGACCATGTTATTTCCTTTCTTTTGACGCCTTTTATTTGCGATTTGCATCAACACGCTATTTTCTACGATTTTTCAAACATTTAACGTTTTTTCACCAAAAAGACATGACTTGACGTCACTAAAACGTCATTATCTCCTCAAAATTTTCGCAAATTTCAACAAAATTCTAACACAATATGTAAAATTGATGCACCATAAGGTACTGCTAGTTTGATTTCGATATCTGCCATAGTTTTCAAGTTATGGAGAAAATCCGGGAGGGGGGGTAAAATTTACCCCCCCCCCCCCCCAGCGCCGCGCGGGTTAAGATTAAAAGCAGAAAAATGCCTACATACCTGTTTCAAACGAAGCCAGGATGTTTCGAGCGTAGTCTTGACCGATACCGAGGCTCTCGGCATCCTGAAACAAATAAGAAATTGGTTAGGACTGCGTTCGGTGTAAAACATAAGCAACTAAATGCCTAATTAACAGAACATTGTTATGCAATAACCAATAGGTATTCAATACATTTCTCAAAATACGTTTTGCTAAGTGTATATGCCTAGTGAGTAATGATACACAATATTTGTATTTAATGATATTCCGCTTCCTTTAGATCGGGACATCTCTCGATCTAAAGGAAGGTGTCATAAATTGCATCGCCCATTGCATATTCAAACCTAAATTAATACTAAAACGACAATATTGTGCAGATAGTGGCATATTAGTCGCTTCGCTCATTCTAGTTATGAATTGTATGAACATGGCCTCTAACGACTGAGGATGGGTGCAGAATTTGTCATAAACGTTTACAATTCGACATCGGTTATCACTCAGACTAGCTTACGACAGCGCTGTTGTTGAGACTTACCTCCATCAGTTCTTCGATGTCGAACACAATCTCCCGATCGCTGTCCATGTCTTCAGACTGGTGCTCAGGAGTCTCTCCTCTGACTTCGGGCTGGTGCTCAGGAGTCACTCCTCGGTCTTCAGACTGGTGCTCAGGAGTCTCTCCTCTGACTTCGGGCTGGTGCTCAGGAGTCACTCCTCGGTCTTCAGGCTGCTGCTCAGGAGCCGCTCCTCTGACTTCGGGCTGGTGCTCAGGAGTCACTCCTCGGTCTTCAGGCTGCTGCTCAGGAGCCGCTCCTCACACGATGTGCTCAAGCTCACAGTTGAGACACAACTGACGCGCGGTCACCCCTGCACCCCCCTGGCAGATTTGGGCGGACATACACCTTCAGGAACTCGAGAACAAAGAAGCAAGAATACTGTTTAAAGGTGTATATGCATTATAGCCCCCCGGTAATCCCTCTACTCGGTGACAAGGTGCGAACACACTGGCATATGGCAACAAAGAAAGAGATTAGTGACCGGACCGAAATTCCCGGAAGGGTCGGACTGAAAATGAAGCCAGGTCCCCCCCCCCCCCCCCCCCCCCCCCCCCCGGGGTCACAGGACGGGAACGGATGGCTGGAAGCTCTCAGTTGCAGATCTCATTGGTCAGTTGAATAGACCAAACAGTAATGATTCGTAGTTGTGAATATCCTTCTTTTATTTAATTAAACTATTTCCTCACATATCCAATCCACAGACCGTATCGATCCCAATTACGGTTGAAGGCGATATATAAAACAAAATATTTAATACATAATAACAAGGACATACCACAGAACTGCACAGGTACTCACAATGATATGGTGGGCTGATCGGCCCTATGAAAGGCTAATGTCATTATCGGCTATCGGCTGATCGGTTATGTCATACAATTCGTATCCCCGTGTATCTACTGGAGGGTTCAATTGACGCACACCTAGTGGTTTTATCGATTAGCTCATTCGCCAGTGAATTGATTTTTAATGTGAATGTGTCTGACTGTCCAAAAGAAAGCAACAGGTTAAATGCTGGCAGAAAAAATATCCCGAAAATAAAGAACTTCTATCATTTATGAGTGGCTTAAGTCGACCGATCGCTGATTTGGCCCAGCAGACCAGCCGTTCCGTTAATGAGCGGTGAGATACCTATAGTAATGAGCGGTGAGATACCTATAGTAATGAGCGGTGAGATACCTATAGTAATGAGCGGTGAGATACCTATAGTAATGAGCGGTGAGATACCTATAGTAATGAGAGGTGAGATACCTATAGTAATGAGCGGTGAGATACCTATAGTAATGAGCGGTGAGATACCTATAGCCCAGCAGACCAGCCGTTCCGTTAATGAGCGGTGAGATACCTATAGCCACTGCGCTAATTCACAGTGTTACAGATCTGTTGCAAACCATAATTTGTGTTTGTGATGAGTCCATAAGTAATAAAGAATGTCAGCATTTTCTAATCATAGCCTACATTACATGGTTGCAACCTGAGCCTGTACTTTCAACGCTTCGGCCTGATGGCATGGGCCTTCTTTTCTTTTATAGGCATTTATATCAAGTCGAATATATTTACCTGATGTTGCATTTTTTTCACAAAGATACTGCACAGTTTAAGTTCCGGCTTCCAATGATTACCTTATAGCCATGGTGTAATTTGCATGCCACAGACGGCCCGACAAGAGCCAATACTCCACATAACCTGTCTACCTGTAACTTGTCTACCTGTCTATTTACCTGTCACCTGTAACCTGCCTCCTTACAAATGCTAATTTAGGACCATACAAATATACAGTGAACACGCATCGCGCATTGTTGTGCCTTAGTGTGCTGAATGTTTCGCGGCTCTCCGTCGCTCAGTTAATTGACTATTCACAATACATTTTGATGGACGAAACGTCTTCGAACGTTTCGACACCCGGTACGTCGCCATTTAATAGCATGTGACGTCGAAGGCATTGACATGAAGTCATCTTATACGTTTCATATATATATACGGCCGGCAATGGGCGGCTGTGCTATTCGCAAAACACAGCCGCCCATTGCCGAAACACGCTCAAACATGCCCTAAATGTGAAACGAAGAATTTAATCTAACATATTGGAAAGTGTATTTCCTTATGTATATAATCCTGCGTTAACCCCTTCACTCGGTGACAAGGTTCGAACACAGTGACATGTGGCAACAAAGAGAGGGATTAGTGACAGGACCGAAAGTCCCGGGAGGGTCGGGCCGGTCAGCAGACCTTCAGGTAGGGTCGGCAGACCGCTGGTATCGGCGGGCCAACCCCGGCCCACACCGACCAGCAGCCGTGAGATACCTATATTGCGGGTTCATAGACCCGCACCGACCAGCAGCGGTGAAATACCTATATTGTGGGTGGATAGACCCGCACCGACCAGCAGCTCGGTGAGATACCTATATTGTGGGTTGGTAGACCCGCACCGACCAGCAGCGGTGATATACCTATATTGTGGGTTGGTAGACCCACACTGACCAGCAGCGGTGAGATACCTATATTGTGGGTTGATAGACCTGCACCGACCAGCAGCCGTGAGATACCTATATTGTGGGTTGGTAGACCCGCACCGACCAGCAGCCGTGAGATACCTATATTGTGGGTTGATAGACCCGCACCGACCAGCAGCTCGGTGATATACCTATATTGTGGGTTGGTAGACCCGCACCGACCAGCAGCCGTGAGATACCTATATTGTGGGTTGATAGACCCGCACCGACCAGCAGCTCGGTGAGATACCTATATTGTGGGTTGATAGACCCGCACCGATCAGCAGCCGTGAGATACCTATATTGTGGGTTGATAGACCCGCACCGACCAGCAGCTCGGTGAGATACCTATATTGTGGGTTGATAGACCCGCACCGACCAGCAGCCGGGAGATACCTATATTGTGGGTTGGTAGACCCGCACCGACCAGCAGCGGTGAGATATCTATATTGTGGGTGGATAGACCCGCACCGACCAGCAGCGGTGAGATACCTATAGTGTGGGTTGATAGACCCGCACCGACCAGCAGCCGTGAGATACCTATATTGTGGGTTGATAGACCCGCACCGACCAGCAGCTCGGTGATATACCTATATTGTGGGTTGGTAGACCCGCACCGACCAGCAGCTCGGTGAGATACCTATATTGAGGGTTGATAGACCCGCACCGACCAGCAGCTCGGTGAGATACCTATATTGAGGGTTGATAGACCCGCACCGACCAGCAGCGGTGAGATACCTATATTGTGGGTTGGTAGACCCACACCGACCAGCAACCGTGAGATACCTATAGTGTGGGTTGATAGACCCGCACCGACCAGCAGCCGTGAGATACCTATATTGTGGGTTGATAGACCCGCACCGACCAGCAGCGGTGAGATACCTATATTGTGGGTTGAATGACCTACACCGACCAGCAGCTCGGTGAGATACCTATATTGTGGGTGGATAGACCCGCACCGACCAGCAGCTCGGTGAGATACCTATAGTGTGGGTTGATAGACCCGCACCGACCAGCAGCGGTGAGATACCTATATTGTGGGTTGGTAGACCCGCACCGACCAGCAGCTCGGTGAGATACCTATATTGTGGGTTGAATGACCCACACCGACCAGCAGCCGTGAGATACCTATATTGTGGGTTGGTAGACCCGCACCGACCAGCAGCTCGGTGAGATACCTATATTGTGGGTTGATAGACCCGCACCGACCAGCAGCGGTGAGATATCTATATTGTGGGTTGAATGACCTACACCGACCAGCAGCTCGGTGATATACCTATATTGTGGGTTGATAGACCCGCACCGATCAGCAGCGGTGAGATACCTATATTGTGGGTTGATAGACCCGCACCGATCAGCAGCTCGGTGATATACCTATAGTGTGGGTTGATAGACCCGCACCGACCAGCAGCCGTGAGATACCTATATTGTGGGTTGATAGACCCGCACCGACCAGCAGCCGTGAGATACCTATATTGTGGGTTGGTAGACCCGCACCGACCAGCAGCCGTGAGATACCTATATTGTGGGTTGATAGACCCGCACCGACCAGCAGCGGTGAGATACCTATATTGTGGGTTGATAGACCCGCACCGACCAGCAGCGGTGAGATACCTATATTGTGGGTTGGTAGACCCGCACCGACCAGCAGCCGTGAGATACCTATATTGTGGGTTGATAGACCCGCACCGACCAGCAGCTCGGTGAGATACCTATATTGTGGGTTGGTAGACCCGCACCGACCAGCAGCCGTGAGATACCTATATTGTGGGTTGGTAGACCCGCACCGACCAGCAGCCGTGAGATACCTATATTGTGGGTTGGTAGACCCGCACCGACCAGCAGCGGTGAGATACCTATATTGTGGGTTGATAGACCCGCACCGACCAGCAGCTCGGTGAGATACCTATATTGTGGGTTGGTAGACCCGCACCGACCAGCAGCCGTGAGATACCTATATTGTGGGTTGGTAGACCCGCACCGACCAGCAGCCGTGAGATACCTATATTGTGGGTTGGTAGACCCGCACCGACCAGCAGCCGTGAGATACCTATATTGTGGGTTGGTAGACCCGCACCGACCAGCAGCCGTGAGATACCTATATTGTGGGTTGGTAGACCCGCACCGACCAGCAGCCGTGAGATACCTATATTGTGGGTTGGTAGACCCGCACCGACCAGCAGCCGTGAGATACCTATATTGTGGGTTGGTAGACCCGCACCGACCAGCAGCCGTGAGATACCTATATTGTGGGTTGGTAGACCCGCACCGACCAGCAGCCGTGAGATACCTATATTGTGGGTTGGTAGACCCGCACCGACCAGCAGCCGTGAGATACCTATATTGTGGGTTGGTAGACCCGCACCGACCAGCAGCCGTGAGATACCTATATTGTGGGTTGGTAGACCCGCACCGACCAGCAGCCGTGAGATACCTATATTGTGGGTTGGTAGACCCGCACCGACCAGCAGCCGTGAGATACCTATATTGTGGGTTGGTAGACCCGCACCGACCAGCAGCCGTGAGATACCTATATTGTGGGTTGGTAGACCCGCACCGACCAGCAGCCGTGAGATACCTATATTGTGGGTTGGTAGACCCGCACCGACCAGCAGCCGTGAGATACCTATATTGTGGGTTGGTAGACCCGCACCGACCAGCAGCCGTGAGATACCTATATTGTGGGTTGGTAGACCCGCACCGACCAGCAGCCGTGAGATACCTATATTGTGGGTTGGTAGACCCGCACCGACCAGCAGCCGTGAGATACCTATATTGTGGGTTGGTAGACCCGCACCGACCAGCAGCCGTGAGATACCTATATTGTGGGTTGGTAGACCCGCACCGACCAGCAGCCGTGAGATACCTATATTGTGGGTTGGTAGACCCGCACCGACCAGCAGCCGTGAGATACCTATATTGTGGGTTGGTAGACCCGCACCGACCAGCAGCCGTGAGATACCTATATTGTGGGTTGGTAGACCCGCACCGACCAGCAGCCGTGAGATACCTATATTGTGGGTTGATAGACCCGCACCGACCAGCAGCTCGGTGATATACCTATATTGTGGGTTGATAGACCCGCACCGACCAGCAGCCGTGAGATACCTATATTGTGGGTTGGTAGACCCGCACCGACCAGCAGCCGTGAGATACCTATATTGTGGGTTGGTAGACCCGCACCGACCAGCAGCCGTGAGATACCTATATTGTGGGTTGATAGACCCGCACCGACCAGCAGCTCGGTGATATACCTATATTGTGGGTTGATAGACCCGCACCGATCAGCAGCGGTGAGATACCTATATTGTGGGTTGATAGACCCGCACCGATCAGCAGCTCGGTGATATACCTATAGTGTGGGTTGATAGACCCACACCGATCAGCAGCCGTGAGATACCTATATTGTGGGTTGAATGACCTACACCGACCAGCAGCTCGGTGAGATACCTATATTGTGGGTTGATAGACCCGCACCGACCAGCAGCGGTGAGATACCTATATTGTGGGTTGAATGACCTACACCGACCAGCAGCTCGGTGAGATACCTATATTGTGGGTTGATAGACCCGCACCGACCAGCAGCTCGGTGATATACCTATATTGTGGGTTGATAGACCCGCACCGATCAGCAGCGGTGAGATACCTATATTGTGGGTTGATAGACCCGCACCGATCAGCAGCTCGGTGATATACCTATAGTGTGGGTTGATAGACATTGTTCCAGATATTACCGCATGATCATCATTTTGTTTTGCAAACGATGTTTACATCCGTTCGATAAAGGATATAGGTAAATGAGTTTTAATATTGAAGCTCAAATGGTTAGGTACAGAGAAATGAGAGGGCATCCACGACTGGCCAATGCTTTTACTGTTTCGGCTGGTTGGCTGGCCTTTCATATTACTAAATCGACGCTTTGTCCTAGGGTTTTCATTTGTTCACTAAGCATTGCACAATACATATCGTTACAGCTTTCATAGTTGCCGAGTTCATACCGTATTAATGTTATAGGTACTACTGACTGACTAATGCCAAAATTGACCTTATGATTTGCCCTCGGTTACTTGAAGATATTTAGATACTTAGAGCCCTTCAAGCTACTGTTCTGGGGGCTAGTTTCTTGGTTTCTCGGTTGACTAATTGCTTTCCATTTTTTAATTGATACGTAACAATCAACGAGTCAAAGCCATTATATTGTTGCAATACGGCGTGTGTTAAACAGTTATAATTGTAAATAACAAGAATTATTGGATATTTGGAAAGTACTAAGTCACCACACATGGTTAACAGTTCACAAACTATTTCAGAAATCAGACACATTTATTTCAATAGCCAATCGCTTTATTTCACCGCTCTTCATTTTAACATTACTCAATCAGAAAGGTGGAAGGTAGGATACACCGAAGCAAACTTCTCTTTGATAAATTTGCTGAAATCCATCGGCTGGTACCGGGTATTACCGTCGGACGGCGCCACCGTCGTGCCTTCGTCTGGCTGCACAAAGAACGCCTTGGACTGGCGCGATGTGTTTCGGACCTGTTCGCTCTGCGGCAGCAGCACACGGTGATTGGTCGCTCGCAGCCGGCCGGCGGTCACCAGCTCCACCACGTCGCCGATGTTGACCAGGATTGTGCCCGGAACAGGCTCTGCAGAGATCCACACATCCTCTGATGTCTCCACCTGGCAGCACAGGAACGGTCGCTCACCCATCCGTATATAAAAAGGTGGTGCATTTCTCACTAACAATGTCAGCAGTACCTACCCATTGACAAAAGCGGAAATTATCGTTTCTGATCGGGCGGCTTAGCAGCGCTCTTGCAGCGTACCCACCTCCAGTCCGCCGACGCCGTGCTGGAACAGCAGCGTCAGCGTGCTGAAGTCTGTGTGCGTGCCGCAGCGGGTCTGCTGGCGTCCGGCTGCGTCCTCCGGCACAGGCGGGTAGTGCAGCAGCCGCAGAATAGTCCAGCCGCCGGGCTGCAGCTGCCGCTGGTGACAGCTGGTCAGTAGCTGACCGCTGCCCAGCGCGACGTCCAGCGCGGCCAGCAGGCGTAGAGAGAGCCGGCGGCAGGCGCAGCCCATCCGCTCCAGCTGAGGCCCCAGCCTGGGCGCCACCGCGTCAGGGCAGGTCTGCCGGCATGGCGGGCGGGACATGCGAATCGCATCAGATGTAATATCTTATCTCAGTTCTACAGCTTCTATCTGCATTTTTCAGGCGAGCATCAATCATTTGCACCTCTTAAAGAAATATACTGAAATTAACATGTATATGTTGTGGCATTTATAATTATACTTGAATTGCTGTACGCACATAAGTCACCTCCGGAAGCCTTTCGTCTCCAGTCTTACGTCTCCAAGGCAGCGCAGATCGTAGCACTCCTTGAAGTCCGTGAGGGCGGACGCCGGGTCGGTGGCGTGGGTCGAGTTGTCGCCAGCTATCGGTGTGTAGCCGCTGTAGCCCGTCTTGACGAATCGCTCGTAGGCGAGTTTCTGGTCGGCCTCGAGGTCGAAGAAGCTCTTGGCGATGGTGAACGTGTCGTCTTGCAGCTGCTGGGGGACGCCGTGGTGGAGATGTAGGCGAATCCGGTGCTGCAGAAGGAGTCGACGATTTCGTGCCCCACGTTCAGGAGGTCCTCTGGGGATGGCTCTGGTACGTCCAGGCCTGCGAGCGGGCGGGAGAGGGATGGCTTGCGAAAAAAATGATTAATGAAGCGAAGACATTTGTCAAGGTGAACACCAAGCATCATTGCTTCTGGTATATATGGGACAGAGTCATGTTAATATGCAGTGTAGCACTTGTCATGTTAATATGCAGTGTAGCACTTGTCATGTTAATATGCAGTGTAGCACTTGTCATGTTAATATGCAGTGTAGCACTTGTCATGTTAATATGCAGTGTAGCACTTGTCATGTTAATAAGCAGTGTAGCACTTGTCATGTTAATATGCAGTGTAGCACTTGTCATGTTAATATGCAGTGTAGCACTTGTCATGTTAATATGCAGTGTAGCACTTGTCATGTTAATATGCTGTGTAGCACTTGTCATGTTAATATGCAGTGTAGCACTTGCCATGTTAATATGCAGTGTAGCACTTGTCCTCCATGCTTTATATTGGTATAAAGCAAGACAATATACACGTTCCATGCGATGTACGAGTCCTCTGTCTCATACCAATACACAAACCAATGTTTATCAATAATTATCAGTTCTAAGTGGTTTGCGTTATATAACAATACCTTGCATTGCTACTATAAAAATAGAATACTGAGACAAAAGCGTTACCTACGTGTCAGATGACATCTTAATGTACAACTAATTTCAGTTCACTTGAAATGTGACACTTGAAATTTCAACGTCGTTTCAAATAGGTATATTATCATAAAATCAGACAAAAGTTTACGTAATGAAAACATCAATGATTATATCATAACTTACCTATTCTTCCGATGTCGATCACGCGAATGGCAGACATGTTCCCTGAGATCCAATGCTCGCTCTGATACAACACCAAATGCGCTTCGGTCGGTCTAGTGTTTGGTTTTACCACCGCTGCATATGTTTACGTATGATTGACATTTGCTCAGTGGCGTAGCCAGGAACCTTCTAGGGTTGGGTGGGATGAATTGAAAGCGGCTGTCATATCTGTTTTAGCTATTGCAATTCAGTTGAGTGCACTATTGTGTTTAAATAAATATGTGCAATGGAGTGCAATGGAGGAATGGAGGAATGGAGTGTAATGTAATGGAGTTTGAGTACAGTGCAGTGCAATGGAGTTCAAAAGTGTCACCAGGCGCGGATCCAGGGGGGGGCGCTCTCCCTCCCCCTGAGCCTCGGGTCGTGCTCAGGTCGCGCCCGCCAAGCGCGCCCGTTGGGCGCAACTTTTTGGTTTTGATCAATCACGCTCCACCCCCCCCCCCCCCCCCCCCGCCCCCGGTCAACAACATTTCCGTGACGCTCCACCGCCCCCCCCCCCCCCCCCCCCCCCTTCCCCCCTCCCCGGTCAACAACATTTTTCTGACGGCGACCACTATGTGCCCCCCCCCCCCCACCCTGACCGAAATCCTGGATCCGGGCCTGGTCACTGCATACTGCTGGAGCACAGACTTCTACGTATCTTTACATATAAGACCTCAGACCTATCTACATATATGTAGAGCTATTACGGATTGAATGATTAAATGAAACAAGGAATTCCCTCTCTGTGCGGATGCAATATAATTGCCTTAACCCGCGAGTCACTGGGGGAGGGGCTTTTTTAGCCCCCCCCCCCCCCCCTTAGGAATATTAGGAATATCTCAACAACTAATGCAGATATCGACGCCAAACTTTCTGTACCTTTCCGGGCATAATTTTTACACCTAGTGAGCAAAAAAAAGCAATTTCGTCAGATATTTTCTCTCTCGAGATATAGCGAATTTAGTGACGTCACTAAACACGATTTTGACACTAAAATCAGCTAAACTTTGCCAGGCGGTACAAATGCCGTATTTGAAGAAAAATGCAATCGAAAAACGCTAAAATATAGACAATTGCAAGGGCTACGAACCAGCAATCTCGAAATTTCGGAATTTTTTGTTTTTGAACCCACAAATGTAAAAACAATGGGAAAATGCCCACAAAATCACATTTTCCAATGATTTTTTTATTTAAAAAAACGGAATATATGTCAGATAACTACATATGAGCAACTAACATACCAAATTTCAAAATGATATCATCTTTTTTGACTGACATGGCATATAAAGTATGGGTAAATTATGACGTCATAATTTGAAATTGCGTTCTTTGGCTTTTATTGACCAGATACAGGCACATAAATGCCAGCACTGTATTTTTTAGATACAACTGATATAGACACATGCTTTTGTAATTTCGATTTATCAATTTCAAATTTTGACATTCAGTGACCTGAAATTGACCTGAACTTGACACTAACTTCACGTAAATGAAGTCAGGTGGTAAAATGAATATCACTATCGAATTCTACGCGTAGAAGCATCCATAAAACATGTGATGCATGACTTTCGTAGATATTTTGTGTGTAGTGACCCTTTGTGACCTGACTTTGACCTTGATCTTTTCCAACAATCTCACTTTAACTCATGTGGGATATGTATCATACCCTTGACAGCACTTTGGGTGATTATAGGCGCAATTGAAGGCCATGAATGGCAAGTATTGTACATAAACGCTAATACCTCGATTTTGACGTTTGACTTGACCGTGACCTGACATGTAACCTTAATTTGAATTTTTTAAGTGTGCATTATGTTCATTTCATTGAGTGCTTTCGAATGCCGCCTTGCACGTCCTGCTGCGATCATCGGTTCAAAAACTGTTTTTGAGTTGGGGTCACTTGACGTGACCTATTGATCTGACCTGAGATAACTCGACGTTGAAAAACTCACACAATGTGAGTAATTGATTCCCAAACAGCTATGCGAAATTTGGCGGCTATTCTTCTGCTATTCACGAAAAACCTCGGGGGGGGGGGGGGGGTGGACGGATACCCGACCCCCGTCTGTGCGAGTGTTATTAGGCGATCAAACTTATATAGGTTATATAAAACTTGTATAACTTATATAAAAATTATATAACTTATATAAAACTCATATAACTTATATTAAACTTATATAACTTATATAAAACCTATAGGACTTATATAAAGCTTATATAACTTATATAATACTTATATAGCTTACATAAAACTTATACAACTTATATAAAACTTAGATAGCTTATAAGTTACTTAGAACACTTATATAACTTATATTAAACTTCTATAACTTCTATCAACTTATTTAAAATGTTGCATTAATTTACCATTGATCAAATTTTAGATTTAAGTTCACACTGAACTGCCAACCTTATAAAGGCATAGCCAAACTTTCAGGTGCAATAGTACGTCACAGCCTTGAGTGTTCTTATAAATCAAACATTTTCTTTAATTACATCGGTTAGAATTCGGGAATATCCAATAATTTCGCGGAAAGTTTTGAACTATTTCGCATAATGGGATGATCGGTCTTCCATCTCGCAAAG
Organism: Chirona hameri; assembly: GCA_036785665.1. NCBI lineage: Eukaryota > Metazoa > Arthropoda > Thecostraca > Balanomorpha > Balanidae > Chirona > Chirona hameri. Next base: position 22,095 of record JAXIVJ010009021.1, read on the forward strand.
TTACACATTCATTGCATCAGATCAGTTCTTATAATACATAATATAAAACGAACGAATGAACAAACTGACAGTAGGGGAGACTGAGGGAACGAAACAACTTTTCTGTTTGGATCCTTATAGCGGACAGACAGACAGATATTAATCACTCTACAGAATATCTACACATATTATTGGCAAGCCACACTAATTGCCTATCAAAAACAGGTTTGACATTTGAGCCATCAAATACCTATAATTCAGCTGTTGCAAAGCAAAATATATGAGAAGGTACAATTTCGGTTTTGTCCCAAAATTGGGGGATAATGCCGAACGAGTCAAAGTAGCTTACTTGGAACTTAAAGTTTATGAGCTTTAAGCGTTTTTATCTAAGTGTTTTCGGATTAAAATCCCATTATAAGCAGTCGCAGACTAAAATGTTCTGCAGACTTGCAAGCGCAGCGATATTTAAAACCGCAGTCCATACATTTGTTCTTGTTATGTGCGAGTGTTGCGACCACAGTTGTCCCTTTTGAAGGATGTCATTCGTGAAGAATGTTTATGTAAAATAATGTTCTTTCAAAAAACCAACCTTTTCAAGACCAAGACCAAATTTCGGCAATACCGAAATTTGTCAGTGTTATTTCGGCTTTGCCCCGGGAGACACGTCTCTTTCATCTATTGCTGTCGAGATCTTAACCGTGGAGCCAAATATCTTAAGCTCATATTTGTGTTATCCTTATACATTGCAGATTTAGGCACAGTTATTAATATCCAAGTTGCATACACCAACGACAAATTGTAGCCCTCTAAAATAGCATCTTGTTGATTTGTACGTAGGTACTCTAAAAAGCGCTCTAACCACGCTGCATCTCAGTAAATGGCAGTACCGGCGCGATTTCGGCAGCAAAACACCATTTCTAGCTAAGCCTACTGCCTAGGATTTACCTTAACCCTATTTGTAACAGGGGGGGGGCGGATTCCGCCCCTCCCCCTCATGTTTTTCGCAGATATCTCCAGAACAGCTGGGAGCAGGCCCATGAAATTTTGGGAATTTTCATAGAATTGAATAGCGCATTTGGAGTCAAAATTTAGGTTCTTAACCTGAACAGAGGCGGTTCCAGGGCACAGTTTTGGGTGGGTTCGGAGGCGACATTTGGCGATAATATAGATGCGATCTTCACGGTTTCTTCCTAACTTCCTCAAGTATGAAGGAGTTACATCAGTTAACGGTGATTGCAACAAGTGAAAATTAGTTGATGTTATTGAAATATCATAAAAATTGCATGGCAGAGGCGGTTTCAGGGGCTTGAAAAGGGGGGGGGGGTTCCAGGAAGAATTCAATGCTTGGCGGGAAGCCAATAGAGCAATGTAAGGGGCATTTATAGCTATCAAGATGTAAAAGATAGCTTCTGTTTCCATTATTTGCATAATTTATTACATATAGAGTTTCAGGGGCGTGTTAAGGCACATGAAAAGGGGGTGACTGACATGGTGATGACGATATGCCAGCGATAACGGCGCAATAGACGTTTAGATTATAATGATATATCCACATATGAGGCCAGAAAAGGGAATAAAGTCATTTTTCTACAAAGGCGCGCTCAGGAATGGAAAAAGGGGGTCATATTATTGCAAGGAAACTAAGAGGCATGGGCGTACAATGACATAACATACTGCAGTTTTCGGATGAAACACGCACCACAGGCTACTCTAAGAACGATTATAAGATAATAGGCGAATCCAGGTAGGGTAAAAACGGGGGTAAGCAATGTTAATTGAAGTTGTAAGTGAAATAGTCACTGTTGACTAGTTAGTATCATAATAGCGGATAATATACTTATCAAAAGGTCTTGCGCCGCCCCAGTCTGGATCCTGGATACGCCTATGATGAAGTAAACATGCAAAAAGGGACTATCTACGATCAGTAACATATTTATAGTGGCTAAATGGCTGGGTAGCAACTTGTCTGCGGTTAATATTTGTTTCCAATTTTACCTCCCTTTTCACTAACCTGGTACCGTCTATGGCAAAAAATATGATTTATAACTGTTTTGTCTAATGTCAAAATCACATACCATTTCATTTATTAAAAAAAAACATAAAAAATAGTTTTATTACGCATTTACTTCACCCCCATATTGAGTGACCTGCACACGCCTATGATTTTTGAATTTTCAAACGTCACCATTATATATCAATTTCCAATTCAATCTCCATCGATTCCTATTAGTTGTGTTAAAATCGGTCGATAAAAATGAAAGCTATGTTGGATCAAAAATACCACTAAAATTTGTCGTTTTTGCCCCCCCCCCCCCTTGTTGCCCCCCTATCCAAAATTTATATTTTTCTTTCTTTTTTAGAAATGTAGATGGTGTTGAGGGGAACCAAAAACCGTTTTATTTTTGCAAATCGGACGGGTAGATCTCGAGATCTCGGGGGGGGGCGGAATCCCCCCCCCCCCCTGTTACAAATAGGGGTAGCCAGGAGCCTGTTACAAATAGGGTTAACGCCTATTTCTAGGTAAGCAACTGTTAGCAGAAGCCGGCACCTTCGACGCGTTTAAGCGCAGTTGACAATTTCGGCTGTCCCGTAGTTCGGCGTGCCCCCGTCTCCACTAAAGCGAAGGGCGAAAGTGACTTATTGCTGTTTGGAAAAAATAAATAAGACGCACTGTTATATTTGGGAAAGGGATGTCCCAAATGGCTTTAATAATTTTTCAAAAATTGACGTTTTTTGCTATCACAGATCCCACAACACCGGACCGCCACACAGTGGGGGGGGGGGGGGGATATTTGCCATTTAGTCTGAATTAATTGCTGGCATCCATGCATATGCGATAATGCATTCACGCTTAACATGTCAGCATTAGGCCAGTCATTTTGACATATTTTAAGGGCAAAAAAGTTTCAGAACGCTTCAGGTCACAGATATATGACATCTTTTGAAAAGGTCTGCACCGTTGCATGCTGAACTGGATGTACTTCATGTTGCTGTCAGCCGTGTCGGGCTCATATGTAGCAGCAGTCGTCAATTTCGGCGTATTATGGCCAATAAGGTTACCAACTCACTGGGGAAGGTCATACTAGCTCACCGGAAGTCCGTTTGTCCTCGTGACCTGGCCTGGCCTGCACTGAGGTTTTAGACGGCTTTTACCGCTATTTTCTCCGGGAAATCGTCCGAAACAATACAGCATCACCGTGACAATCATCTATTACAAGGCTTGTGAAATATTCAACTTTGACCTAAGTTGACCTTATTTGACCTGATGTGACTTTTCTGTGACATTGACCTTACCTTGACTGAAGTATGGCTTGTGGCCACTCATTTCACGTGAAAAGACGAGACGGATCAATTGCGATTTTGACCTTACGTGACCCGACCTTGACCTGAAGTTCACCCAAGGCCAGTGGCGGCGAAACAGGGACCTTGACTGAAGTATGGCTTGTGGCCACTCATTTCACGTGAAAAGACGAGACGGATCAATTGCGATTTTGACCTTACGTGACCCGACCTTGACCTGAAGTTCACCTAAGGCCAGTGGCGGCGGAAGAGGGGGTCCCCCCCTCATTTTTTTTTGGGGGGGGGGAAATATTACTTCCCCAAATAAATTTGTAAGATGGCCCTCCAAGAATTTGACCGAGGGCCCCGAGGTGTCCCCAGCCAGCCTCAGCCCTCTAAGGCCGACATAATGCTCTCAGTCAGCCTGAAGGGGCCCTCGGTAGGCCTGAGATGGCCCTCGGAAGGCCTGAGACTTCAACATGGGCCTGTCCGACGTTGTTTTGAGACCATTTAGAGGCCCTTCAAAATGTAGTGGCCTAAATCCATGTATCCCAGGCATGTAAGATATGGTATATAATCCATGTATCCGAGGTATGTAAATCCGAGGAGATACCATTTCGCGACATTTTTTGGGGAGGGGGACCCTTTGGCCGTGGGGGAGGCCTTTAGCCGAAGGGGCCTAAGCGCCAAGGAAAAGCATTAACACGCGCCCTGAAGGGTCTCTGATAATGGGGCACCACAATTAATTTCCCGCCGCTAGAGGCGCTGATGATCAACTGCTACCAAGCGGACCGGCGTCCGTGCGGCAAAGTATAGGGCGCATTGTTTACGGCGGAGGTTTGAAGAGGTTAGAGCGGTACAGAAGTGATCAAAATTATACGCAATGTTCTTGTCTATAAGTGTTTTCGAAACCTGAAAGCATTTATCGCTGAGGTCAATCGTTTGACCTCGGGAGGTCAAAGAGTGCCAGCGAGGTCAAATTTTGGGTACCGCATAACTGTTTCGTTAAAGTACTTACCGAAGTCGTTGCAATGGCTAAATATGCCCACCAGCCTATAGACGGTGCACAAAGAGTGATCTGATAGTCCCTGGTCACTGGTTGACCTCAGGTCGCAACATAAGTTACCATTATGGCCTATGGGAGAATGATGAGGTACCGCATATTTTTTCCCCAAATCACTTAGAGAACTCATTCCACCACCATCGCCTTCCTTTTAACTCACCGAAGGTACACAACGCAAGAATTGACCCCTCCAGGTCACTGTTTGACCTCGGTCACCTGGAAAGGCGCTAATATCGATTTAACGAGCCGTCCAAATACGTATTGTTGTTTACCGGCCGATTGTGTTCAAACTTATACGAAATGTTGGTGTCTATAAGTGTATTCGGACTCTGAAATCATTTATCGCTGACATACATCGTTTGACCTCGGGAGGTTAAAGAGTGACCGCGAGGTCAAATATCGGGTACCGCATAAGCTTTTCCCTAAAGTATTGATCGAAGTCGCTTCAACGGTTAAATATTCACACCAGCCTATAGACGGTGCACGAGTGATCTGACCGCCCCTGATCACCGGTTGACCTCAGGTCACAAAATAAGTTGCCATTATTACCTATGGGATAGTGACTGTGTACTGCATAATGTTTTGCTAAAAATTACTTAAGAGAAAACATTTTACCACCATCGCCTTCTACCGAAGGTAAGTTGGAACACAATCGGTCGGTAAACAACGAATACGTATTTGGACGGCGCGTTAAATCGATATTAGCGCCTTTCCAGGTGACCTGAGGTCAAACGGTGATCTGGAAAGATCAAGTCTTGCATTGTGCACCGTCTATAGGCTGGGGGTAATATTTAGCCGTTGAAACGACTTCAGTAAGTACTTTAAGGACAAAGTTATGCGGTACCCAAGATTTGACATCGCAGGCACTCTTTGACCTCCTGAGGTTAAACGATTGACCTCAGAAAGAAATGCTTTCAGGGTTCGAATACACTCATAGACACCAATATTTTGTATAAGGTTGAACACAATCGGCCGGTAAACAACGAAGAAGTATGTGGACGGCTCGTTAAATGGATATTAGCGCCTTTCCAGGTGACCTGAGGTCAAACGGTGAACTGGATATGTCAAGTCTTGCATTGTGCACCTTTGGTGGGTTAAAGGGAAGGCGATGGTAGTAGAATGGCTTCTCTAAGTGATTTTGGGGAAACGAATTTGAGGTACTCCGTCATTCTCCCATAAGCCATAATGGTAACTTATGTTGTGCCCTGAGGTCAACCAGTGACCAGGGACGGTCAGATCACTCTTTGTGCACCGTCTACGGGCTGGTGGGCATATTTAGCCATTGAAACGACTTCGATAAGTACTGTAGGGAAAACGTTATGCGATGCCCGCTATTTTACCTCGCGATCACTCTTTGACCTCCCGAGGTCAAACGATTGACCTCCGCGAGACATGCTGTCAGGTTTCGAATACAGTCATAGACACCAACATTTCGTATAAGTTTGCACACATTTGTACCACTCTAACCCCTTCAAAACTCCGCCGTAAACAATGCGCCCTGCACTCTGGACGCACAGCCGCCGGTCCGTTTGGTAGCAGTTAATCATCAGCGCCATCTACAATAACTGCAATTGTGGTGCCCCACAACACGCCCTGGAGGGGGGCGGGTTCCGCCCCTATCTATCCTCCATAAGAGCTACAATAACGAAATTTGTAGGTTAAGGAGGTTCTGTAGAGAACTGTTTTTCTAAATTTGCATGAACCTAGGCAATATCTTCAAGGTCAAATGGGGTCAAATATGAAGAAAACAAATTCAATGTTAGCACTTTGCTCCAGAACCCCCCCCCCCCCCCCCCAATATCTCAAGAACTATGATAGCTAGGAATAAAGGAGAAAATAAAACAATCGAAAGTTCTTGAAATATGCAATAGCCATGGTGTCCTCAAATTTTAGCTCAGGTCAATAGTTTAGGCTCCAGAGACCAGAGATAAAAAAGGTTATTTATGGGAAAACAGTTTTTCGCAAATAACTGTGTACCTAATACATATAAGGCGTTTATTTTGACGCCATCGTGTTCGTCGCGTCAAGGCGCTTAGAATCATTTTTTTGTTGACCAGTTAAAGTCAACTTATAAATTTTACCTCAGGTCAAGGTCAAGTGATGATGACCCAAGTCGGTCATGTTGCATATTGGAAGACATGCCTTGACGAGACAAATACATTGGTACCAGTTTCACTTCTTTATCTTCATTCTGTCGAGAGTTATTGACAACAAAAATGTTGGTGACCTCAGATGACCTCGGCTAACCCTGTAGGGGTCACTGAACGAAAAATCCACCTGGATCATCAAGAATGGACTATGATAACATGATCCAGAAGGAATAGGACTGATATCATGCGTATCCTCGGAATATGAAGCATTTGAAACTTAGAGCAATGCGGTAAGAACCAGCATGTTGCCTGTCAGGAGAGGGATGTCATGAGTGTATGCAATTTGCAGGTTTCAGGTCAACGGATGACCTTCCAGGTCAAGTGAATGACCTCGGATTTACCACTTCCAGAACAGCGATTTTGCTCTTCGGAAAACCTGAAAATTAGAAATTGATAAATGTAAATAAAAAGGCATGTTCCCAGACCAGTTTTGGCTCAGAAATACAGAAAAGGTAATTATTTGTTCGTCCCTTGTCAAAAAAAGGTCAAAAAAGTAATAAAAAATGACATTCAGCAGTTCCTTACACTTAGGGAGCCATCACTCAGTCAAAAATGAAGATATTGCTTTGAAATTTGGTATGGGTATTGTCCATAATTAGTTCTCTCATATATATTCTGGATTTTCTAATGTTTTTGAAACTTTTTATTTTGTGGGGATTTTTCACACACAAAAAAAATAGGGATCAAAAACCCAACATTTTGAAAATCCGAGATTGACATTTTAAAGAAAATGCAATTTTGTATCTTTGGTGAATTGCGTTTGCAATTTATTTTAAAACTCTGTTTTCTACGATTTTTCAAATATTTATCGTTTTTCCACCAACATTCCACCAACACCAACAACATGTTGTAAACTCAGTTACCCAAAATTTCAGCAAGATGCGCCGCAGGTGTAAAAAGTTATGCAAGAAAAACCTCAGGGGGCCTGTCAGCCCCCCCCCCCCCCCCCTCCCCCCGTAGGGCGAGGGTTAAACTGTTATCAGTACATGAAAAGCAAACTATGCAAAGTTGCGTGTTAAACTGTTCTCAGAACATGAAAAACAAATTATGCAAAGTTGCGTGTTAAACTGTTCTCAGAACATGAAAAGAAAACTATGCCAAGTTGCTTTTGTCTTTAATTCATTCATATACCTACTGCGATCTTAATATTGACTGTGCAGCGCAGGGTCAAATTCTGACAGCGATCCATTTTTAGATCGCGCAAACAGCTAGCTGGCTGATCAAAATTTTAGATCGCCAACATTGGTGGCTAATCCCAATTTAGATTGCATAAGCAGCTGGGTAATCCAAATGGATTATGTTTCGTGTTTCTGACACTTTTAAATACTATTATAAGCTTTTGATGACCTTGGGTCAGATCAATGTCATCCGAGGTCACGAGGTCAAACTGCTGATTGCGGTCATTAGGCGTTGTAATACATGTTCATACATGGCTTCGTTGGTCGTCTAGAACGCGAAAATGACTTTGGAACATTGTGTGTTCCATAGAAATCGAAGTACAAAACAAAAACGGAAATGCATGGGTGATGCATGGCAATGTTGTGAGAGGTGGTCGATTTTTGTCTTTTAAAGGTCATCAGTCAGTCATTTTTGACGATATCGACTTCAAATTGGGTGCACGTATTCACCGGACACGTCTCTATCATATGTAGTCCTGATTTTTGGAAACGTTTAACATTCTTAAAATAGGACAAACATTAAACAAAATTGACTTCGAATTTGTCAAAATTTTGACTTTTCATCAAAATCAATAATCCGAGATAGCAGTTTGATAGCCGAAACTATTTGCAGTTATTTTATATATTACAATGTATTTTATTTAAAAAACTGTACTTTTGAAAGCGTGTTTCTCAAACCCTTATTTTTCAACACAAAACGCAGAACATGACGTCGGGCCAAATCTCCCAGGGGCCCTCGGGGCTCACCGCACAGACCATGTAAATGCGTTAGCGTAAATTGTCAAATATTAAGAATATTCATGCTGGCTTACGTGTTCGATTTTGTGTGTCGCCGGCGCCATGTTGGACTGCATTGGCCACTGCGCCTATACATTGATTGGCAAGAACGTGTGCGCAAGAGCTCGCTATTCAGTACCTACGTTGGGCGTTGGCGGAAGGTCAGTGGACCTAATTTGGCTAGCAATAGGTTTGTAGTTTGGATTTTCGCGTGCAATGTGGTGTGAGATAGGATATGGTGATATGGTGATATGGTGATATGGTGATATGGTGATATGGTGATATGGTGATATGGTGATATGGGGATATGGGGATATGATTACCGAGCGGGTGCGAACCGCCCGTGAGGTTTCTTGTCAACTTACTAGACAAATTTGCATTCGAACCGTCCTGAACCGGCCCGAACCGGCCCGAACCGGTCCGACACGGCCGTACAGACGCTTTTCGGAAGCTAATAACTTTGCAACCACTGCTCTGATTGAGATCGGGTTTTCACCATTGCATAGGTCCATCAAATCAATGTTATGTTGCGTATGGTGCGTTCTTATATGTGTGGTAGCACATCGCGTGGCACACGCAAACGTCGAAATGAAATAATTATTGATAAAAAAAGACTTTATTAATATAATAACCAGTAAAACGTCTTTTTGGCCGATGACCGAGCGGGCGCGCTCTAGTAAAGCTAAAACAGGTTTGAAATATGAAACGGTATGGGAGCACACGTAGTAGTAACACATAGTCCTTTTCGTCCTTTTAGTGCTCCATAAAAATTACCAGGCCTCAATGCATGCCAACATAAAAATTAAGTTTTATTGAATTGTACATGATCTCCATTCTCGAATCTGCCAAAAAGGAATACGTCCTCAGCGCTGCATGCTTCAGCGTATACAAAACGAATGCTTAGATAAATCAAGCCATTTTTTATATATAATTATAAAAATTAAGTTTTATTAAATTGTACATGATCTCCATTCTCGAATCTGCCAAAAAGGAATACGTCCTCAGCGCTGCATGCTTCAGCGTATACAAAGCGAATGCTTAGATAAATCAAGCCATTTTTTATCTATAATTATTTTTGTTCATTTCGAAGTTTGCTGGTGCCACGCGCTAAGGTACCACCCCTATCAGAACGCACTATAACAAAATCAAAATTGATGTGATGATCCTATCCAACGGTGAAAAAAAACGATCTCAATCGGAGTAGTGGTTGCAAAGTTATTGGCTTCCGAAAAGCGTCTGTACGGCCGTTTCGGGCCGGGTCAAATGTAAATGTGTCTAGTAAGTTGACGAGAAACCTCACGGGCGCTTCGCGCCCGCTCGGTAATTAATGTATACGATGAAACATGCAGCGCTCAGGACGTACTCCTTTTGTCGGATTCGAGAAAGGAGATCATGAACAATTTAATCGGTCTGTAAAACGCCTTTGCCACACCGTGGCCGTTCGGTCATCGCTCAAAAAGGCTTTTACTGGTGATATGATATGGTGATGCTGTTTAGTTAGGTGCTTCCACTCATTTCAGGCCAATTCACTCAGTATTTGTCTCACCCATACCACACAAAAAGTTGTTTGTTTTGTTTGTGTATTTGCATTCATTCTTATACAAAGTACAAAGAGATAAAACACGCAGAACATATCACATGTATCACCACGCAGTAAGATATCACCAGGGATATGCATCACCCACCCCACAGGTACGCTTAGTTGATTGCCGTACAATACTGGACCCTGTGCACAATCAGTCCGTGATATGCACACGACTGGACATAGTGTAAGATATAAAACACGAAGCACATGCGGTTCATAAATGATCACGATGTGAGGTCGCATATCACAAGTTCGCATAGCTGACCACTAACCACAATATCATAGCTCTTCGGTCGGAGCTGGCTGGCACCCTATAGCTGTTGACTGCACTCTGTACAGCAGGGTCACACTCACAGCGCGGCAGGGGGACTTGTGCTGCACGGCGGGGTCGCAGCAGGAGAACTTGTGCTGCACGGCTGGGGTCGCGGCGCGACAGGGGGACTTGTGCTGCACGGCGGGGTCGCAGCAGGGGAACTTGTGCTGCACGGCGGGGTCGCGGCGCGGCAGGAGAACTTGTGCTGCACGGCTGGGGTCGCGGCGCGACAGGGGGACTTGTGCTGCACGGCGGGGTCGCAGCAGGAGAACTTGTGCTGCACGGCAGGGTCGCAGCAGGGGAACTTGTCCTGCACGGCAGGGTCGCGGCGCGGCAGGAGAACTTGTGCTGCACGGCAGGGTCGCAGCAGGGGAACTTGTCCTGCACAGCAGGGTCGCGGCGCGGCAGGGGGACTTGTGCAGGTCAGCGTGATGGACGCTATCGCCGGTAACTCCTCCAGTACTGAAACAAGGAGAAAATGACGGTTAGTGCGGATGTCGCTACCTTAAGAACAAGTCACGGGTTTGGATCTCGCATGGATCCCATGTCCAAGAAGATCTCTTCTCAAGATCAAATGGCGGATCTTAGATCCGGTAGATCCGGAAGAAAGGCGGCGATAGATACAGCGAATGTGGAATTTCGGTGGATGTTTATTTAAGAGTGGTCAAGATCTCGGATCGCAGTGGAACCATCGACAAATTTGAAAATGTGATTCCAAGATCTCAGTTGATGAGGGATCCAGATCCTAGGGATTTGATTCCGGGTTCAATATTTTGTTATATTGAAGCACATGTAAAGCACACAACACTTCATGGAAAGCAAACAATTGTTTGTAAATCAGGCACTATCAAATCACTATTAAATAAACGGCCATTGATTAACGTCAACAATACGATTTATATTTTTCGCAGTAAAATCGTCGAAGTCCCTGACAGTATACCTTCAAATCCTGCTTAAAAATAGCTTAGATCCCAGCATTTCAGGGGCAGCGGAGCAGTCCACAATAACGAGTCATGCCATTAGAATGGACAAACAGTGGTACACGCTGAACTGCGAGGAAAACAGTTTTAGATTTCTACCAAACACCTTCCGTGCAACAAAGCCAGTCTGAACCTACCTGCATGCGGGCGATGTAACGCGCCTCTCTCAGCAGTGTGACGCGCCTGAGCGGCAGCTTCCAGCGCAGCTTCAAACGTGACGTGACGTCACCGATCAGCTCCTGCAGCTCCCGCCAGGTGAGCTGCGGCAGCTCCGGCGCTGGCCGCCTCAGCTCGGCAGCGGGCGCTGGCCGTCTCAACTCGGCAGCCGGCGCTGGCCGTCTCAGCTCGGCAGCCGGCGCTGGCCGCCTCAGCTCGGCAGCGGGCGCTGGCCGCCTCAGCTCGGCAACGGGCGCTGGCCGCCTCAGCTCGGCAGAGGACGCTGGCCGCCTCAGCTCGGCAGCCGGCGCTGGCCGCCTCAGCTCGGCAGCGGGCGCTGGCGACTCGACAGCAGGGCTGGCTGCTCTGGCTTCCCGGGCGACCTCCGGCTGATGAACCCGCTCTGTGAAAAGAGGGAGATTGGGTGGGTTAGTTATCACAGTCATAATTAACTGATGTCTGTGTGAAGATGCACGGTGCAAATTATTGGAAACCAGAGACAATAGAATGAACGTCCCCCATACAAAATTCAGACAACATTCAAGTTATAAGTTAATGTAGGTAGATGTAAAAAACATGTCCGTCAAGTAAGCGATGATAAATACATTCATTCATTGTAAAATTGTAAATATTCAATAGACGCATTGATTTATCGGAAACTGGCACGACATAGGACAGATGAGGCTAAGCATGATGAAACTAAAGTCGGAACGTGGTCAAAAGTAAACTGATGATCGACAATTTGAATCACTGATTTGGTTTACTCTAAAAAAAAAATAGTTATGTTACTCTGTTAACCCTCGCCCTACGGGAGTTTTTTTCACCTTCGCCCTACGGAGGGGGGGGGCTGACAGGCCCCCCCCCCCTGTTAACTTCCAAGCCAAGCAACTAAAAAGCAATGCGGTAAGAACCAGCATGTTGCTTGTCATGAGAGGAATCTAACAGTATGCGATTTTTAGGTTTCAGGTCAACGGATGACCTTCCAGGTCAAGTGAATGACCTCGGATTTCCCTCGTCCAGAACAGCGATTTTGCTCTTCAGAAAACCTCAAAATTAGAAATTGATAAATGTAAATAAAAAGGCATGTTCCTAGACCAATTTTGGCTCGGAAATGCAGCAAAGTTAATTATTTGTTCGTATCTTGTCAAAAAAAAGTCAAAAAAGTTATTTTAAAAAATGACGTCATCAGTTTATTACACTTAGGGAGTCATCACTCAGTCAAAAATGAAGATTTTGCTTTGAAATTTGGTATGAGTATTGTCCATAATCAGTTCTCTCACATATATACCGTTTTTTTACATCTTGGAAAAATTGTATTTTGTGGGGATTCCCCCCCCCCCCCAAAAAAAAAAAAATATGGGACAAAAACACAAAGTTTTGAACATCCGAGATTTCCATTTTAAAGAGAATGTCATTTTGTATCTTTGGTGAATTGCGTTTGCAATTTGCTTTACAACTCTGTTTTTTACGATTTGTCAAATATTTATATTTTTTACCAAAATAGCGTCATCAAAACATGATTATCTCCCAAACTGCTGAATCAATTACAAAATAAATTCTTACAGCATACGTATAATTGGTGTAAATCAAGCAACCACAAATTTCAGCAAGATGCGCCGCATGTGTAAAAAGTTATTTAAGCAAAACCTCAGGGGAGACTGTCAGCCCCCCCCCCCCCCCCCCCAACCTCCCCCTGTAGGGCGAGGGTAAGATTAAAAGCAGAAAAATGCCTACATACCTGTTTCAAACGAAGCCAGAACGTTTCGAGCGTAGTCTTGACCGATCCCGAGGCTCTCGGCATCCTGAAACAAATAAGACATAATTGGTTAGGATGGTGTTCGGTGTAAAACATAAGCAACTGAATGCCTAATTAACAGAACATTGTAATGCAATAACCAATAGGTATTCAATACATTTCTCAAAATACGTTTTGCTAAGTTTATATGCCTAGTGAGTAGTGATACCTAATATTTGTATTTAATGATATTCCGCTTCCTTTAGATCGGGACATCTCTCGATCTAAAGGATGCGTGTCATACATTGCATCGCCTATTGTATGCTCAAACCTAAATTAATACTAAAACGACAATATTGTGCAGATAGTGACATATGAGCCGCTTCGCTCATTCTAGTTATGAATTGTATGAACATGGCCTCTAACGACTGAGGATGGGTGCAGAATTTGTCATAAACGTTTACCATTGGACATCGGTTATCACTCAGACTAGCTTACGACAGCGCTGTTGTTGAGACTTACCTCCATCAGTTCTTCGATGTCGAACACAATCTCCTGATCGCTGTCCATGTCTTCAGAGACTGGTGCTCAGGAGTCTCTCCTCTGACTTCGGGCTGGTGCTCAGGAGTCACTCCTCGGTCTTCAGGCTGCTGCTCAGGAGCCGCTCCTCACACGATGTGCTCAAGCTCACAGTTGAGACACAACTGACGCGCGGTCACCCCTGCACCCCCTGGCAGATTTGGGCGGAAATACACCTTCAGGAACTCGAGAACAAAGAAGCAAGAATACTGTTTAAAGGTGTATATGCATTATAGCCCCCCGGTAATCCCTCTACTCGGTGACAAGGTGCGAACACACTGGCATATGGCAACAAAGAAAGGGATTAGTGAACGGACCGAAATTCCCGGAAGGGTCGGGCTGAAAATGAAGCCAGGTCCCCCCCCCCCCCCCCCCCCAGGTCACAGGACGGGAGCGGATGGCTGGAAGCAGATCTCATCAGTTGCAGATCTCATTGGTCAGTTGAATCGGCCAAACAGTAATTATTCGTAGTTGTGAATATCCTTCTTTCATTTAATTAAACTATTTCCTCACATATCCAATCCACAGACCGTATCGATCCCAATTACGGGTGAAGGCGACATAGAAAATAAAATATTTAATACATAATAACAAGGACATATCACAGAACTGCACAGGTACTCACAATGATATGGTAGGCTGATCGGCCCTATGAAAGGCTAATGTCATTATCGGCTATCGGCTGATCGGTTATGTCATACAATTCGTATCCCCGTGTATCTACTGGTTGGTTCAATTGACGCACACCTAGTGGTTTTATCGATTAGCTCATTCGCCAGTGAATTGATTTTGAATGTGAATGTGTCTGACTGTCCAAAAGAAAGCAACAGGTTAAATGCTGCAAGAAAAATATCCCGAAAATAAAGAACTTCTATCATTTATGAGTAGATTAAGTCGACCGATCTCTGATTTGGCCCAGCAGACCAGCCGTACCGTTAATGAGCGGTGAGATACCTATAGCCCGTTCCGTTAATGAGCGGTGAGATACCTATAGTAATGAGCGGTGAGATACCTATAGTAATGAGCGATGAGATACCTATAGTAATGAGCGGTGAGATACCTATAGCCCGTTCCGTTAATGAGCGGTGAGATACCTATAGCCCCAGCAGACCAGCCGTTCCGTTAATGAGCGGTGAGATACCTATAGTAATGAGCGGTGAGATACCTATAGTAATGAGCGGTGAGATACCTATAGTAATGAGCGGTGAGATACCTATAGTAATGAGCGGTGAGATACCTATAGTAATGAGCGGTGAGATGCCTATAGCCCGTTCCGTTAATGAGCGGTGAGATACCTATAGCCCCAGCAGACCAGCCGTTCCGTTAATGAGCGGTGAGATACCTATAGTAATGAGCGGTGAGGTACCTATAGTAATGAGCGGTGAGATACCTATAGTAATGAGCGGTGAGATACCTATAGTAATGAGCGGTGAGATACCTATAGCCCAGCAGACCAGCCGTTCCGTTAATGAGCGGTGAGATACCTATAGCCCCTGCGTGAATTCACAGTGTTACAGATCTGTTGCAAAGCCATAATTTGTGTTCGTGATGAGTACATAAGTAATAAAGAATGTCAGCATTTTCTAATCATAGCTTACATTACATGGTTGCAACCTGAGCCTGTACTTTCAACGCTTCGGCCTGATGGCAGGCCTTCTTTTCTTTTATAGGCATTCATATCAAGTCGAAGATATTTACCTGCTGTGGCATTTTTTTCACAAAGATACTGCACAGCTTAAATGGTCGATTAAGCGTGTTCGATTTCACCTGCAAAATTTGGCTCCCGAAACTCCCCCATTAGATTTAAAAAAATACATTTGCACCACTCATGCTTGCCAAGCATTCGTAAAATTGGAGTAGCCACATCACTATTTAGAATCACTTCTTTGCGGACTGTTATTTTCATTTGAATATTGCAAACTCAACATCACCATTCCGTCAGTGCACTTTCAAATTAAAAAGTGTATGCAGTTAATTATATTTTTCAACAACCTTAGCCTCTTTCATAATAAAACAGCAAGAATTTCTATGGCTCGACTTTGGGACCGTAGGAGTTATGTGACCTATACCTTATAACACAGATATACTTTTCAAGGTCAAGTCTCGGCGAATTCGTACGCTTCGGCTTTAGGCGGGCGCCAATACCACAGCCAAACTGGATGACAGCGGCCATCATGAATCTAGTACTGAGCACAGCTGGGACCAACGTTTTGGAGTCAGAAATAAATAAAAAATGCTTTGCCGATACACTGCTTTAGGTGCTGCAGGAGCAAGTTTGAGCTTGAGCATACATGATTGTTGATCCCCACCATTCATTTAAGTAGCTTTTTAGAAATCCTCCGGAGGTGGCAATATCCCTTTAAGTTACAGCTTCCAATGATTACCTTATAGCCATGGTGTAATTTGCATGCCACAGACGGCCCGACAAGAGCCAATACTCCACATAACCTGTCTACCTGTAACTTGTCTACCTGTCTATTTACCTGTCACCTGTAACCTGTCTCTTTACAAATGCTAATTTAGGACCATACAAATATACAGTGAACACGCATCGCGCATTGTTGTGCCTTAGTGTGCTGAATGTTTCGCGGCTCTCCGTCGCTCAGTTAATTGACTATTCACAATACATTTTGATGGGCGAAACGTCTTCGAACGGTTCGACACCCGGTACGTCGCCATTTAATAGCATTTGACGTCGAAGGCATTGACATGAAGTCATCTTATACGTTTCATATATATATATACGGCCGGCAATGGGCGGCTGTGCTATTCGCAAAACACAGCCGCCCATTGCCGAAACACGCTCAGACATGCCCTAAATGTGAAACGAAGAATTTAATCTAACATATTGGAAAGTGTATTTCCTTATGTATATAATCCTGCGTTAACCCCTTCACTCGGTGACAAGGTTCGAACACAGTGACATGTGGCAACAAAGAGAGGGATTAGTGACAGGACCGAAAGTCCCGGGAGGATCGGGCCGGTCAGCAGACCTTCAGGTAGGGTCGGCAGACCGCTGGTATCGGCAGGCCAACCCCGGCCCACACCGACCAGCAGCCGTGAGATACCTATATTGCGGGTTCATAGACCCGCACCGACCAGCAGCCGTGAGATACCTATATTGTGGGTGGATAGACCCGCACCGACCAGCAGCTCGGTGAGATACCTATATTGTGGGTGGATAGACCCGCACCGACCAGCAGCTCGGTGAGATACCTATATTGTGGGTTGATAGACCCGCACCGACCAGCAGCGGTGAGATACCTTTATTGTGGGTTGAATGACCCACACCGACCAGCAGCTCGGTGAGATACCTATATTGTGGGTTGGTAGACCCGCACCGACCAGCAGCGGTGAGATACCTTTATTGTGGGTTGAATGACCCACACCGACCAGCAGCGGTGAGATACCTATATTGCGGGTTCATAGACCCGCACCGACCAGCAGCCGTGAGATACCTTTATTGTGGGTTGAATGACCCACACCGACCAGCAGCCGTGAAATACCTATATTGTGGGTGGATAGACCCGCACCGACCAGCAGCGGTGAGATACCTATATTGTGGGTGGATAGACCCGCACCGACCAGCAGCGGTGAGATACCTATATTGTGGGTTGATAGACCCGCACCGACCAGAAGCGGTGAAATACCTATATTGTGGGTTGATAGACCCGCACCGACCAGCAGCGGTGAGATACCTTTATTGTGGGTTGAATGACCCACACCGACCAGCAGCGGTGAGATACCTATATTGTGGGTTGATAGACCCGCACCGACCAGCAGCGGTGAAATACCTATATTGTGGGTTGATAGACCCGCACCGACCAGCAGCGGTGAGATACCTTTATTGTGGGTTGAATGACCCACACCGACCAGCAGCGGTGAGATACCTATATTGTGGGTTGATAGACCCGCACCGACCAGCAGCGGTGAAATACCTATATTGTGGGTTGATAGACCCGCACCGACCAGCAGCGGTGAGATACCTTTATTGTGGGTTGAATGACCCACACCGACCAGCAGCGGTGAGATACCTATATTGTGGGTTGGTAGACCCGCACCGACCAGCAGCGGTGAGATACCTATATTGTGGGTTGATAGACCCGCACCGACCAGCAGCGGTAAGATACCTATATTGTGGGTTGATAGACCCGCACCGACCAGCAGCGGTGAGATACCTATATTGTGGGTTGATAGACCCGCACCGACCAGCAGCGGTGAGATACCTATATTGTGGGTTGATAGACCCGCACCGACCAGCAGCCGTGAGATACCTATATTGTGGGTTGATAGACCCGCACCGACCAGCAGCCGTGATATACCTATATTGTGGGTTGATAGACCCGCACCGACCAGCAGCCGTGAGATACCTATATTGTGGGTTGATAGACCCGCACCGACCAGCAGCGGTGAGATACCTATATTGTGGGTTGATAGACCCGCACCGACCAGCAGCGGTGAGATACCTATATTGTGGATTGATAGACCCGCACCGACCAGCAGCGGTGAGATACCTATATTGTGGGTTGATAGACATTGTCGCAGATATTACCGCATGATCATCATTTTGTTTTGCAAACGATATTTACGTCCGTTCGATAAAGGATATAGGTAAATGAGTTTTAATATTGAAGCTCGAATGGTTAGGTACAGAGAAATGAGAGGGCATCCACGACTGGCCAACGCTTTTACTGTTTCGGCTGGTTGGCTGGCCTTTCGTATTACCAAATCGACGCTTTGACCTAGGGTTTTCATTTGTTCACTAAGTATTGCACAATACATATCGTTACAGCTTTCATAGTTGCCGAGTTCATACCGTATTAATGTTATAGGTACTACTGACTGACTAATGCCAAAATTGAGCTTATGATTTGCCCTCGGTTCCTTGAAGATATTTAGATACTTAGAGCCCTTCAAGCTACTATTCTGGGGGCTAGTTTCTTGGTTTCTCGGTTGACTAATTGCTTTCCATTTTTTAATTGATACGTAACAATCAACGAGTCAAAGCCATTATATTGTTGCAATACGGCGTGTGTTAAACAGTTATATTTGCAAATAACAAGAATTATTGGATATTTGGAAAGTACTAAGTCACCACAGATGGTTAACAGTTCACAAACTATTTCAGAAATCAGACACATTTATTTCAATAGCCAATCGCTTTATTTCACCGCTCTTCATTTTAACATTACTCAATCAGAAAGGTGGAAGGTAGGATACACCGAAGCAAACTTATCTTTGATAAATTTGCTGAAATCCATCGGCTGGTACCGGGTATTACCGTCGGACGGCGCCACCGTCGTGCCTTCGTCTGGCTGCACAAAGAACGCCTTGGACTGGCGCGATGTGTTCCGGACCTGTTCGCTCTGCGGCAGCAGCACACGGTGATTGGTCGCTCGCAGCCGGCCGGCGGTCACCAGCTCCACCACGTCGCCGATGTTGACCAGGATTGTGCCCGGAACAGGCTCTGCAGAGATCCACACATCATCTGATGTCTGCACCTGGCAGCACAGGAACGGTCGCTCAGCCATCCGTATATCAAAAGGTGGTGAATTTCTCACTAACAATGTCAGCAGTACCTACCCATTGACAAAAGGCGGAAATGATCGTTTCTGATCGGGCGGCTAAGCAGCGCTCTTGCAGCGTACCCACCTCCAGTCCTCCGACGCCGTGCTGAAACAGCAGCGTCAGCGTGCTGAAGTCTGTGTGCGTGCCGCAGCGGGTCTGCTGGCGTCCGGCTGCGTCCCTCGGCACAGGCGGGTAGTGCAGCAGCCGCAGAATAGTCCAGCCGCCGGGCTGCAGCTGCCGCTGGTGACAGCTGATCAGTAGCTGACCGCTGCCCAGCGCGACGTTCAGCGCGGCCAGCAGGCGCAGAGAGAGCCGGCGGCAGGCGCAGCCCATCCGCTTCAGCTGAGGCCCCAGCCTGGGCGCCACCGCGTCAGGGCAGGTCTGCCGGCATGACGGGCGGGACATGCGAATCGCATCAGATGTAATATCTCATCTCAGTTCTACAGCTTCTATCTGCATTTTCCAGGCGAGCATCAATCATTTGCACCTCTTAAAGAAATATACTGAAATTAGCATGTATATGTTGTGGCATTTATAATTATCCTTGAATTGCTGTACGCACATAAGTCACCTCCGAAAGCCTTTCGTCTCCAGTCTTACGTCTCCAAGGCAGCGCAGATCGTAGCACTCCTTGAAGTCGGTGAGGGCGGACGCCGGGTCGGTGGCGTGGGTCGAGTTGTCGCCAGCTATCGGTATCGCCAGCCGCTGTAGCCCGTCTTGACGAATCGCTCGTAGGCGAGTTTCTGGTCCGCCTCGAGGTCGAAGAAGCCCTTGGCGATGGTGAACGTGTCGTCTTGCAGCTGCTGGGGGACGCCGTGGTTGGAGATGTAGGCGAACCCGGTGCTGCAGAAGGAGTCGACGATGTCGCGCCCCACATTCAGGAGGTCCTCTGGGGATGGCTCTGGTACTTCCAGGCTTGCGGGCGGGCGGGGGAGGGATGGCTTGCGAAAAAAAAAATATTAATGAAGCGAAGACATTTGTCAAGGTGAACACCAAGCATCATTGCTTCTGGTATATATGGGACAGAGCCATATTAATATGCAGCGTAGCACTTGTCATGTTAATATGCAGTGTAGCACTTGTCATGTTAATATGCAGTGTAGCACTTGTCCTCCATGCATTATATTGGTATAAAGCAAGACAATATACACGTTCCATGCGATGTACGAGTCCTCTGTCTCATACCAATACATATACCAATGTTTGTCAATAATTATCAGTTCTCAGTGGTTTGCGTTATATAACAATACCTTGCATTGCTACTATAAAAATAGAATACTGAGACAAAAGCGTTACCTACGTGTCAGATAACATCTTAATGGACAACTAATTTCAGTTCATTTGAAATGTGATACTTGAAATTTCAACGTCGTTTCAAATAGGTATATTATCATAAAATCAGACAAACATTTACGCAATGAAAACATCAATGATTATATCATAACTTACCTATTCTTCCGATGTCGATCACGCGAATGGCAGACATGTTCCCTGAGATCCAATGCTCGCTCTGATACAACACCAAATGCACTTCGGTCGGCCTAGTGTTTGGTTTTACCACCGCTGCATATGTTTACGCATGGATGACATTTGCTCAGTGGCGTAGCCAGGAACCTCCGAGGGTTGAGTGGGATGAATTGAAAGCAGCTGTCATATCTGTTTTAGCTATTGCAATTCAGTTGAGTGCATTATTGTGTTTAAATAAATATGTGCAATGGAGTGCAATAGAGGAATGGAGGAATGGAGTGTAATGTAATGGAGTTTGAGTGAGTGCAGTGCAATGGAGTTAAAAAGTGTCACCAGGCGCGGATCCAGGGGGCGGCGCTCTCCCTCCCCCTGGGCCTCGGGTCGTGCTCAGGTCGCGCCCGCCAAGCGCGCCCGTTGGGCGCAACTTTTTGGTTTTGATAAACCACGCTCCAACCCCCCCCCCCCCCCCCCCCTCCCACCCCCGCCCCCAGTCAACAACATTTCCGTGACGCTCCACCGCCCCCCCCCCCCCCCTCCCCCCTCCCCGATCAACAACATTTTTCTGACGGCGACCACTTATGTGGCGTCCCCCCCCCCCCCCCACCCTGACCGAAATCCTGGATCCGCGCCTGGTCACTGCATACTGCTGGAGCACAGACTTCTACGTATCTTTACATATAAGACCTCAGACATCTCTACATATATGTAGAGCTATTACGGACTGAATGATTAAATGAAACAAGGAATTCCCTCTCTTTGCGGATGCAATATAATTGCCGCGCAGTGGAAGAGGGGGGGGGGGCACTTTTGTGCCCCCCACATGTTTTTCATGAATAGCTTGAAAACGAAGCGGAGAAGGGCGGTGTTTTTTTGCGCGACATTATGCTAACTCAATAGCGGATCGTTTGAGGCAAAACGAAAGAAAATTGTCGGTAAATTTTTGAGTTATATGGTATGGATTTGCATTCCAAGGTGGCGGCCAGAATCGAGGTCGGTGAAGAGATATCTTCGGAACCAATAGAATAGAATAGAATATAATATATTTCAAGCCCATCCAGCTATGTGCTGGCTTTTCATGTGCTCGCGTTAATGACATGGATACATCAGGAGGAAACAGCATTCACACACATCGCACATAAAACACATGTAAAAATTTCGCACTATAGCCGCCGTGCCAGACCCAGCTGTTCAGTGATCCTCCTCCGGAACACCGCAACACTAGTCTCCCTAGTGTCGGACGGCAGGCCGTTGTACGCTCGGGCGGCTCGATAAACAAACCGCCGCCTCCCTGACTCGGTTCTGATGCGAGGCATGGACAGTAGATCATCCTGTCTGGTCGATCTTTGCCTCACACTTTGAACGGTGTGGAAGTGGCGCGCAAGGTCACTCGGCTGTCCCTGAGTCATGATGACTTTAAGTAAACATAGTGTGCGGTACATAACGAGGTCCTGGGCAGGTAACCAGTTTAACTCATGTAATACGTCACGTACGTGATCACACTTGCGCCGTCCTGATACTACTCGCGCACAGAAGTTGAGCAGTTTTTGTATGCGCGTCACTGCTTGTGCGGTACCGTTTCCGTATACAGCGATACCGTAGCGAATCAGTGCAATCACCAGTCCGTTCACTATTGTCGGTAGCACATCATGAGGGATGCAATGCTTCGCGTGGCTGAGACCAATCAACAGTCCAGTGCACTTTGCTGCCAGTTGGTTGATATGAGGTTCGAAAGACAAATACCGATCCATCACTATCCCTAGGTTTTTAACACGCGGTATCTCTTCTACAGTCACACCGTTTACAGAGATGGAAGTTTTTGGGAGGTCCTGGAGCATTTGACGAGTGCCAAAAACGATCAGTTGGGTCTTGCTAGAGTTGACTTTCATTTGATTTTGGGTGAACCACTGGAACAATGTCACGTTTATGTCCGGTAACGAGAATTTGCGTATCGTCGGCATACTGGGTGATGCTAACATTGTCATCGATAAACAGGCTAAGGTCGTTGGAGAAGATGTACAAAAGGGGTCCTAGCGATGTGCCCTGATAAACTCCGATTGGGTTTCTAACCGCCTTGGACGAACGCTGGCGTCCATCAGGAGTGCTAAATCTGACATGCTGGTAGTGGTCTGAAAGGTAGCTTGTGAACCAGGAGCTATCTACGCCATAGAGTTCTAGTTTTTGGATCAGTTTTGAGTGGCTGACAACATCGAAGCATTTACTTAAATCTAACAGGACAAGGAGAGAAATTCCGCCGTGATCCATGCCCTGAAGCACCCGGTCTGTGACATTTATCAGAGCTGTCTCGGTAGAGTGGAAGCGTCGGAAGCCGTGTTGTGTGCACGAGAACAGATAGTTTGTATCGAAGTAGGCATACAGCTGCTTGTGGACAATACGTTCTACTATTTTGGCCAAGCAAGGGACGAGTGAGATTGGTCTGAAGTTAGCAGGGTCTCTGATGGAGCCCGATGACTTGTATATGGGCTGAACAACCGCGACTTTCCACGAATCTGGTACAACGCTGGTGGTTAGACTGGTGTTCACAATGCATAAAACGACATGCCAGATAGCACTACAACACTTTTTAAAGAACGCCATGGACAGTCCGTCAGCACCGCACGCTCCACTACTGTTCATTCTGGCCACCGTGTCCTGCAGCTCGGCGCCGGTTACCGGCCGGACAGCGAACCCGTCCGACCCCACCCGAGGTAGGCGGATCGGCAGTTCCGCAGCAGCGGCCGGTTTTCCCGCGGCAACGGCTGCGGCTGTCTTGGTGCCGATCTCCGCGAAGTATCGGTTGAGTGTATCAGGGTCGATGTCGGGAGTGGTTGTCTGGGCGCTCCTCTTGCTGGCGATGATGGGACGCACGCAGCGGTACATGGAACCTGGGCCCGTCTCAGCTATGCGCTGTCTAATGTTGTCTCGTGAGTCGCGCTGAATAGCCGAGCGGGTCAGCCGGTTAAGCTCCTTGTACCGCGCGCGGTCTCCCTGCCGTAGGGCCGCGCGCCGCTCCGCCATGATTCGCCGGGTCCCCTCTGAGACGGGTGGCGGGTGGGGGTTACGAATGCGGACCCTTCGGACCGGGGCCAGCTCGTCCAGTACGGCTGTAAGTTGGTCGATCAAAAAGTCACTCTGCCGCTGCACATTATCAGTGACGAAAACAGGGGACCAGTCCACGCCACCGAGCCGGGCACGGAACCTGTCCATATCAATGGATTTCCAACTACGGGTTTGCACTACAACGGGGGTCGGGCGGCATTTGCGAATGCGCATCAGGGCATGAGTGGAATGATGGTCACTAAAATCACACTGACGCACACCTGCTCGAACCACCATGTCTGCACAGTTGGTAACGATGACGTCGAGCACAGACCCGGAGCCGGGATACGTCGCGTCACTGATGGTCTGTGACAGTGAATACTTCTGGAACAGTCTGGTGAGATGACCGCCGGGCGTGTTCCCAGTGGTCACCCGTAAGTCACAATTGAGGTCGCCGGCTAAGACGAGAAGACCGCGGTTGTCCGTCAGGACGGTCTGTATTTCCGACTCAAGCTGCTCAAGGTCGGCCGTCAGCTGGGCGCCAGCAGGTGAGGGAGGACGGTACATGGCACATATGACAATGCCTCTGTCACGCCCAACGCTCACGCGGGCCCAGACTGTCTCAAGTTTTGTGGTCGAGTTGTCAGGCTCAGGCTTGGGTAGGGCTTTTATCTGAAAGCCATCGCGGGCTAGAATCGCCACGCCCCCAAAGCCGCGACCGCCAGCTCGGTCGGCTCTGATCAGCTGATATCCGGGAAACGCCACGAGACGATTGGGCACACGCGGCTTCAGCCAGGTCTCCGAGAGGATGATGATGTCTGCTCCCGTGTCAGATATCTCACAACGGAGTGGGAGAATCTTGGGCAGAAGTGACTGGACGTTGAGAGATGTCAGAAGAAGCTCGTAACGTCGTCGGTCACGAAGCAGCGGCGGATCTTGATTGGTCGGCATTTGACGCTCCGGTCCATCCGGTCGAACTGGGTGGTTGACATCGGCGTGGTGTTCTTGTGATGGTGGCAGGTGACCCTCTACACGGCGGAAGCTTTCACTTCCAGAGTCTTCCTGACAGCCGTCGGCTGTCAGGCCCGGTCTGCCCCGGGTTTGGACCACTGGACTCTCCTCTATGCCAGGGGCGAGTCCAGGGTCCGAGAGGGGGATCAGGGCTCGGCCGTAGTCCTGACGATGGTGGTGCTCGTCGTAGATAGCACGGAGTCGACGTGCTTGGACTATGCGGCCGGCCCTTCTCCCCCTGTAGCGCCGCCTTACTCCGCCCCTCCTACCCTCCTCGGGGCGCCGGGCGGGAGATTTATGGCCGTCCGTCGTTCGACGGGGACCGGAGCGGAGCGGGCCGGACCCGGCCCCGTCTGGGCGATCGTCGGCGGCGATGTTGAGATTCGGGTAGAAGTAAATCCGGCGAGCTGATTGGTGAGCAGAACTGGGTAGAGAACGGTAGAAGGACGGTGCCGTTCGACAAGGGCCATGGCTGAAGTTCTGGGAGATTTTCGACAGATGAAAAAGGCTATTTTGCACTGTAGAAGTCTCACAACTGCACTACAGTCGT
>JAXIVJ010009022.1:0-10000 GCA_036785665.1 Chirona hameri
CTTCTTCCGGCGTCTCCGGCTGAGCGGCATCCTCGTTTTCGGCATCTCGCAGCCTGGCCGGCTTCTTGGTCTTCCGCTTGAGACGCGGCTCCTCCAGCCCCAGCTCCTCCGCATCCGTCACGCAGCTGCGCCAGAACTGGCTGAAAGGCGCGTTCGCACTTTGGGCCAGCGCTGCCGTCTTCAGGAGAGTGACCTTCCCCAGCACCTCGGCTATGGACAGCTCCTTGGCCTGAACGGCGGTGATGGTGGGTGTCACCAGCTGATACACCCGCAGACCGAGCCGCACCGGGAAGAATAATTCAAACTCTTCCATCGCACGCCTGTAGCAACGGGCTTTGGCGGTCGGCTTGGTCGGCGTGGCCGGGTCCTCCTCGATGGTGGTCAGCGTGGCCAGCACGGCAGTCCAGTTTGTGACCAGAGACTGTAGACTGCGCTCATTACAGGTCCACCGGGTACGGCAGAAGGAGCGCAACCCTGCGCTACTGTCGTCCTGCTCCTTGTCGAAGATGGCCAGGCGCTTCGGCGAGCTACGGATGAACTCAATCACCCCGGAAGCCTCACCCAGAGCGCTCTTCAGCTTCGGGGTGACCGCCGTCAGCGTGGCCAGGTTGAGTCGGTGGGCCGCGCAATGCACAAACACGGCCATGGCTGCCTCCTTTTCAGAAGCGCCTGTACGCCGCCGACTCGCCCTGCCATGTTCGAGGCCTCGTCGTAGCACTGGCCCCGTAGCTTGTCCGCTGACAGGTTCAGACGCTGCAGCGCATCGATTATGATGGTAGCCAGGGTCTGTGCGCTGGTTTCGTCGGTGGCGTAGAACCCCAGAAACAGCTCCTGTGGCTCGCAGTTTTTGTCTACAAACGCGCGCACAGCGACACCTGCTCCTGGCGTGACGCGTCAGTGGATTCGTCCACTATCACTGCGAAGTAGTCAGCTTCACCGATTTCTGCGGCCACATCACTCAGCACCTTTTTGGTCATCAGCTCCAAAATTTCGTTTTGGACCTGAGGACTCGTGAAAGTTTGCTGGTCCTTCTTCAGCCAGTTGTGGAGCTCTGCATTGGTTTTGGCCATGGTCCACAGGAGGACTTGAACATTTCCGCAGCTCTCGTCCCGGCTGCGGACAGGCAGAGCCTGATGGGCCAGGTACTCGATGGCATCGAAGATGGCACTCAGAGCCACCCTCGCCTCCTTCACAGTCTTGGCCTTGCCAGTCGCCAACTGCATCTGAGTCGGGTTAGGCCTGTCAGCGGTCTTCAGACGAGCGAGGGACGTGCAGTGGGAGCCAGACTCCTCATGGTACTTAAAACTGGCTGGCACCTTGGCCCACGTCTTGAATCCGCGGGAGATGAAGGCCTGGTCCACACGTTTTTCGCCCGAAAGGAGGCCCAGATTATGCGCTCGGGCACATTCACTGCACGTCACACTTTCTCCATGGTTCACCAGCCACGGATACACCTTCCATTTCTGGAAGGCGAAATTTTTTCCCGCGTCGGAGGACCGGCGGCCGGAGCGGCGGTCTTCTGCCCGGCTGGCGGAGGGCGGTCTCCTGCCCGGCGGCTGGAGCGGCGGGTGCAGGACCGGCGGTCCCCTGCCCGGCGGCCGGAGCCGCGGGTGCAGGACCGGCGGTCTCCTGCCCGGCGGCCGGAGCGGCGGTCTCCTGGCCGGCGGTCTCCTGCCCGGTGGGTGGAGCGGCGGTATCCTGCCCGGCGGCCGGAGCGGCGGTCTCCTGCCCGGCGGCCGGAGCGGCGGTCTCCTGCCCGGCGGCCGGAGCGGCGGTCTCCTGACCGGCGACCGGAGCGGCGGGTGCAGGACCGAATCCAGGATGGGAGGATAACGGAAGACAACTGAGGGAAAGGGACAAATTCAGGATAGGAGCAGGTATGTGACAGGAAGGACAAGGGAATAAGGGCACAAAAGGAACATTGGACAACCTTCCATTGGACTTGCCTTCGAACGGTGGTTGAAACTGTCAAAATTCACTAGAATGGAAACAAATGTGTGTAGAGACTAGAGGTATTGCCGTTGCGCTTGTCTTATACCAAGGATGTATCGTATTATTTTATATATGTAAAATGTATGTCTTTAAGTGTCACTGTTGGCATGAAATGCCTAATGGACAGTGTAGACGAAATGCTGCATTATACCATACCATACAAGCTCTAAGCTCATCAAGCCCGTATACACACGGTCCACCAGACGGATCGGGTAAGGACGGAGACAAGGTGCAATAAGCATTAAGCTCTCAAAGGGGATGGCGATGGGAAAACGGTCAACGAAGTTGACGGCACCGAGCATCACTGTAAGTGGCGTTATGTTAATTTCGAAAGTATTTTGATGCCCGATCTTTAAAATGAAGTAGAATAAATAAATCGTTATGTCTAATCTGTTAGTAAATAAGCGATTTTACCTGGACACTGCTGTGCTGGTGTCTGTGTCGCTGTTCCTCGCCGTCTCCGCCGGCGGTTGCACGATCTCTGATTCCCCAGGTGAAGGACCAGGATCAGGATGCTTTCTGAAGGAGCAATGGAAAGGTTTAAGGTCAGATCAAAATACACAGCCCTACACGGTACGAGACAATGAGGCATATGAAATAGGAATGAACAAAATCCACTTTTTCCAAACATGCTGGTATTTTCCCGCCAGACGAATTGATGCAGGTCTGCGCCCAGAGTCCAGACCCTAGATATTTAAATCACTGCACAACTCAGCCGGTAAAATATTACAGCACGTAATGAGTCTTAGTCCGGACTCGGGAAAAGTATAGAAAGATGGCAGCACCAGCACCTCGCCAACTACCGATAGAGGTCAGCACTCAGCGGTCACGGTCACCACCATACCACCTACGTTTGTAACACATTTAAAACCCATTCATCAACACTACCCCACACTCCTCAAAGCATTTGTCTACATACAATACAAGCAGACAAATAGTTATAACACGAAGCATGATATTAGTTGATTGCATTCGTACATTGGAATTTGGAACCTACCTTGGTCAAAAGAACATACATAAACACTTGCACCGTTGACCGTCCCAGCCCCAGGTACCAAAATCAGAAGTGAAATACCAACCTCTTCGAAAACATTTCCAAAATCGAGAATTGACATTGCTTCCTCTTAGAAGACATCACGCGACACATCCGACAGTAGAATGTAGATTATCTATCCGATCGATCCTACGGCCTTGGATCGATCTCAATTTGATTCCGCAAACAAACAAGATGTTATGTGCTTGTGCGTCATTCAACTTTTCTGCGCAGTTTTGCATCACCGGCTGATTTATCAGGAGTAAAACAAATACTCATTGCCTGAGCCAATTTGTTACTTTTTCGGAAATAAATATTTTACATTTAATTGGCACTTAAATATAATTTTTGTTTCATTCTATTTTTTTGTTGTATTTTTTTATTTTTTAATGAAGAAAAACATGATTTATTTTACTCTGTTTACCTGAAAAAAAGACAAACATTGCGCAATTGTTACAATATTTTGCCGCAATGTTTCCAAACAAGCTGTTGTGTTTTGATTTTTCCTTTATCCTAAATTGTTTACCAAAACTTGTGTGTGATTGTGCAATGTTGTCTTTTGCTGTGCATGAATATTGACCTAGATGCTTGAATTAACTTGCCAAATGCCCATCTAGCTACGTATATTAAGGAATAGAAGATTTGGGATGCTAGTCTAATCAAACCTTAGGTTTCAATTTTCAGCTTCAGTTATAATGTGAAGTTTAAGCAGTGATAACTGATAATTGATATATTATTCAGAAATGCCCGTATTTTATTCAGAAATATGACGTCATTTTACTTAAAATAGTAGTGCTATGACTTATGGATGTGAGTATTTTTGTGATGTTCATTATGATTTCATTGAAGACATGTCCTTGTTCCTTGAGTACATCCATTAACCATACAATAATCACCCAGCACCCTTTTAAAACCCATGTCTGGTATATTTTTCATTTTACACAGGTTCATCTAAATAAGATTGTTCATTTTTGGCTGATTTCTTCATGTTTTGAGTGTTTTTGCTTAGGGTTGCACTTGAACACATTGGGGTTGCACTTGACATGGTTGGGGTTGCAGCTACAACCCCCTTTATATATAAAGTTACGCATGTGGTGCACGCACTGAACTCAATAACAACTGGAAGGGACAAGGGTGCCTGAGAACGGTCGCGGCCGGCCGCCATGCTGGAACGCCGGGCCGGGCGAGGGGTGGCGTGGAGTATGAATGGAGGGGTCGGACGCGTTTGATTAAACCTGTCATTATAAGCTTCATGTTTGTAAATATGAATACATTTTGGTTGTATATTGGACGGATTTGATTGCGCTTTACAGCTGTATAATTTGTATCGATTTATTTTTATTTTATCGGTACAGTTCATACTCCGGGACGATCATTTCTCTACACATCTGTGTTTTCCCCATATCCGTGCGACTCGTGGTTACCGAGATACTGGTCCGGGATTGCAACCCCCCAACAACCCCGCTGTGTTTAATCCGCGTTCATTTCGGCGATCCAACATGGCGGCCAGGCGCGACAGCCCGCGCCATACCCGGCTGCGCGGGCCGCCACCCTCTGGGTGCACGTCGTGTCAAGGCCACAGTGAAACAAATGTTGGTGGCCTATCGTTTGCCAACACTGTTTTTCGCTTTGCTGGCGCATTTACATCGTCTTTCTAAACCATAATTAATTTGCTATATTCCGTCTCGTACTCTCGATCAATTCACGTAATATTAACCCTCGCCCTACGGGAGCTTTTTTCACCTTCGCCCTAACGGGGGGGGGGGGGCTGACAGGCCCCCCTGTTAACTTCCAAACCAAGCAACTTAGAGCAATGCGGTAAGAACCAGCATGTTGCCTGTCATGAGAGGAATCTAACAGTATGCGATTTTTTAGGTTTCAGGTCAACGGGTGACCTTCCAGGTCAAGTGAATGACCTCGGATTTATCACGTCCAGAACAGCGATTTTGCTCTTCAGAAAACCTCAAAATTAGAAATTGATAAATGTAAATAAAAAGGCATGTTCCTAGACCAGTTTTGGCTAAGAAATACAAAAAAGGTAATTATTTGTTCGTATCTTGTCCAAAAATGTCAAAAAGTTATTAAAAATTGACGTCATCAGTTTCTTACACTTAGGAAGTCAAAAATGAACTTATTGCTTTGAAATTTGGTATGGGTATTACCCATTCTCAGTTCTCTCACATATATTCCGTTTTTTCTAATATCTTTGAAAATTTTGATTTGGTGGGGATTTAAAAAAACAGTTTTTTTTTTATTTTAGGGGTCAAAAACCCAAAATTTTCAAAATGAAAGATTGCCATTTTAAAGAGAATGCCATTTTGCATCTTTGGTAAATTGCGTTTGCAATTTTCTTTAAAACTCTGTTTTCTACGATTTTTCCAATATTTCTATTTTTACCAACATGACGTCATCAAAACATTATTATCTCCCAAACTTCTTGACCAATTTCATTTTTTTTTACAGTCTATGTATAGTTGTTGTAAACTCAGCTACCAAAACTTTCAGCAAGCTGCACCCCATGTGTCAAAAGTTATTCAAGAAAAACCTCAGGGGGGGGGGGGGGGGGGGAGCTGTCAGGCCCCCCGTAGGGCGAGGGTTAACCAGTAAAACGCCTTTTTGGGCGATGACCGAGCGAGCGCGCTCTGGTAAAGCTAAAACAAGTTTAAAATATGCAACGGTAAGGAGCACACATGGTAGTAACAGTCATTTTATTCATCCAGAAAAATTGCCAATACATAATGTGAGCGTTACTAGTCTGAAAAATATTCAATGTTCTGTCATCTGTACCTACTTCTTAAATCCTGGTCAAGTTTCCATTCGTTTTGTTTATCTTTTTCAACATATATAATTATTACTGGCTACCATTGTTTTGCGCTATGCTATTAAACAGTATTTAAGCATCTAATTATTATTATTAAGCACTAATTAATTTTGTATCATTTCATGCTACCCAGAGATATTCAATTTCTTTGTTCTAATGTTAATTCAAATTACCAAAGAAAAAAACCGTTGAAAATTAATTATTGAGGATCTTGTACTTATTTTATATGAACATTCTGATGATTGTATTCATTGGCGTAGGAACAGTGGGGGGGGGGAGGGGCAGCTGCCCCCAACATTTTGTCTTTTAACATTACGCCTATGGGCGTTGCATGGACAGATTACACTTCAGAATGCCTCCGCCCCCCCCCCCCTCCCCAACTTGAACATAGTTCCTGCGCCCCTGTTTGTATTCCTTTATCTCCTCCCGCAATCTCTTGTTTCGGTCTACAGCAGCCTGCCGTTCACAGCTAATGCGATGGTTATATAATATCTATTGGGCATCCACTAGCCCAGACAGCTGAATGACTCGGAAACATACCTCAGTTCTTCTGCTGCCGGCTCCAGTGGGCTGGGGGTGGTTTCGGCTGGCGCCGGTGTGGTCGAAGCCACAGAAGACACCAGTGACGTAAGATTAGCTCCGCAGCCGGCCACCGATGACGGGATCGGCTCCGGATGTCTGCCAGTGCTGAAGGCGCCGAACGACATCCACAGACCGAAGGCCAGTGCCGTCAGGAACCCAGTGATGGCACCCTGCCCGATAGGGAAGGCGAAACTCAGTCTCATCGACCCACAGAGGGCACATCATCTCTGCAATCCAGGAGCGTAGGAAACGTGACGAGAAGTTAGGAGGCCAGTGAAACTTTGATCTCGTTTGAAGGGAACTCAATATAATAATATGCGATATTTATGTGCAGATTTGAGCTCCTTTCGTCGTCGCGAATCTGTTGCGCTTTGTAATTTTTCTCACGAAGTAAAATTTCTGATTTTAGCTAAACAATTTGGCCAAAAAGTAAGGGGGCCATGGTACCCCCTCGCGTTTCTACGCCTATGCTGCAATCCACTTGTGACATGATTGTTTGACTTTAACGATCACACAGCGAACCAGGGGCCCGGGAACAGGGGGCAGCGGGGGCGCTCCCCCCCCTCATCTGGACGGGGGGGGGGGGGGGGGGGGCGGGCGGCGCCCACAACTTTGGCGAGCATAAATTTCCCTAAAAATGAGCTCTCTCAATTTTCTTCACAAGTTATATAAAATATGAAAGCCTCCTTATGTCATTTTCATTGTTCTCGTTTTTTTTTATAGCATGTCATAAGTATTATTATTATACAGCTTTGCCTTTATAGCAGTATCGTATACCTTTCTTTTCCTTCCTTTTCCATTATATTCTATGAAATATAATGGAAAACTTTGGTAGCAGTACATTTGGTAGCAGTTGTCTGCTTGGCGCGTCGTCGTTAAAATGACGCACTGACGGCGATAAACATCTGCTTCATTTTTGTTAAATAAATTTATCGTACGTCAACGTTACGGATGTAGTCAAACTGGCGTGCGGCCCTCTAGCTGTCCTGCCGTCTCTGCCGACTGGGCGGCAATTGCAAGCAAGAGTTATCGTAAATGTCGTAGGTTCCGTGATACGGTGATGAAGCGGTCGGTGCAGCCCACACTGGTGGGCTTCTTTAAGAAAGAAAAAATGTCGGACGTAGGAAACGGAGGGTAGCATGACCCCACTTTTTCATAATTTTTGTTTTTTATGTTAACCCATGCCGTGCCGGGGGCGGGGTATTTAGACGCCCCCTAAGGTTTTTCGAGGAGAGCGAACAAACGGCGGCGCGCCGTTTTTGCCGTTTCAAAAACGGCGCACGGCGCACAGCGCCGCCATTTCTTAAACGGCACACGGCGCGCAGCGCCGCGGTTTCAGCCGCCGTTTTTGGCACACCTGTTCGGGCATCAATTACTCACATTGTGTGCAATTCTTGACCACGGGTCATCTCAGGTCAGGTCACGCGTGTGGTAGGCGTGGTCGTGCGTTGTTCTAAACAGTCGCCATTTCTAAACAGGAGTTCAGGAGTCTAAACGTCGGGAGAGGTTGAGAGAGTCTGATGTATTTCGGAGGTGCGGGTTTATATAGTCGGGAGGCAGGGATGTGGCACGACACCGAATGGGGTGCGACCGTCGGTGTTGACGGTCACCTGAGCTCATGTACAAGAATACACGGAGTGGAGCGGGGCCTCCACCAGGAGTATAAGCCGTACCACACGTGACCATACCTCCAAATAAGTTTGCGGTCGTACCACAGCCACAGTTTTTGGCCGATCGGTTTCAAACTTACAGGATTTCATAAGGTCATAGGTACCTACAATTTGAATATCTAAGATTGTGAATATCGGTGACCTAAGGCCGCCGGTCGGGTCAATTGCGTGACCTCCCATTATAAGTCAATGGGGAAATATTAAAATGTTTCCTTTTCTGAGGATACGCATGATATCAGTCTAATTCCTTCTGGATCATGTTATCATAGGCTATTATTGATGATCCAGGTTCTATTTTTGTTCAGTGACCCCTACAGAGTCAGCCGAGGTCAGCTGAGGTCACCAACACTTTTTGTGTCAATAACTCTCGATAGAATGAAGATAAAGAAGTGAAACCGGCATCAATGTGTTTGTCTCGTTGAGACACGTCTCCCAATATGCAACATGACCTACTTGGGTCGCCGCTTGACCTTGACCTGAGGTCAAATATTTATTTTATCTAAATTGGTTTAAATGAATGTGATACGAAGCGCTTTTACGAGTCGAACATGATGTCGTCAAAATCATTGCCGTATCTTCATTAGGTAAACAGTTATTTGCGAACGTTTTGCCAAAAAATAGCCCCTTTGACATGTGATGACCTCTGGAGCCTAAACTATTACCCTGAGATAACATTTGATGATACTTTATGATTCAATATTTCATGAGCTTTTGATTGCCTTCTTCCCGTTTTTTGCTAGCTTTCATAGTTCTCGAGATATTTGGGGGTTTCTGGAGCGATGTCCTAAAACTGGAAAATCTGACCTTTGATGACCTCTGGTGACCTCAATATTGACCTGAACCAAAAAATGTAGGAATGGTTTCGAAGTTATTTTTGATGAGCTTTCGAACAGTGTTTACGGTTTTTCAATGAGGAAAATTTGAGAACGAAAAGGTGCACCAAGATTAGAAGTGAGAGAAGATTGCCAAAAGACAACATTTGGTTTCACCCCCCCCCCCCACTTTAAAATCGTTTCCCCGGGCCCTTGCAGCGAACGTGTTGCATAATATTTAGGGATGTCTGGTATATTTAGTATGGCAAGAGAAGCTCGCTTTAAAGAGGTTTGTTGAAGGACGTGTCACCTTCAAAATCTGTTAAACCTGAGCGAAAAAAGCGAAGTCTAAACCCGAGATGCGCTGTTTTTTTTCTTCTCTCGACTATATCGCAAGAACACGCAACGATAGTGAATTGAAAATTCGGGTGCCGTCAAATGAATAGCTAGCCCACATGCGGATTAAATTTGGTGTCAATCTAATGTCGCAGGTCATGCCACAGTGACGTCATAAAGCCAATTATCGGATCAGGATTTCATATACCGGGGTTGTGGACCGTGGAAAAGGTTGCATAATACCTTTGACATTATTACATTAAACCTGATATCATACTTTGGTGTGCCAAAGAGGTCACTTTCCTTTGACCTGACATGACCTGACCTTGACCTTATGCGATGCTGAGAATAAATATGCCAACATGTTTATCATTCGAACGGTCGTGATACAGCGAATAAAGCGGCCCTCTTTACTACTCTACTACTTATTCGTCAATTGACATTGATCTGACGTGACATGCCACAAGGTCAACATCAGGTCATGTTAGGTCAGGTACAATCAAATAGCTTATCAAGTACCTACAAATAGTGTTCATTTATTTGCTGGCTCATGGTAGTTCGAATGATACCCATATTAGCCTACTTTCTTGGAAGCATCCTTTGAGGTCAAGGTCAGTTCATGTCAAGTCAAGTCAGGTCAAGTCAGGCCAAATACAGATGGCCTCCATGTGACAACAAGCTTTGACATCAAACTGATTTTAATCATCCCAGAGGTAATAGGAAACGTGTAACTATCCAGTATCCATTGCTCTGG
>JAXIVJ010009022.1:17500-45000 GCA_036785665.1 Chirona hameri
TTTTTTTAGAACAAAAATGATTTGTGAGAGTTTTTTCCCCAAAAATGTTTTTTCTTCAGTTTTTGAGGGTCAAAACTAAAATTGTCAAAAATCCGAGATCACCATGTTGCATAGTCCCTGCTATTTGCTATCTTTTGAACTTTTTGAATTGCATTTTGCTCAAAATATAGCATTTGTACGATCTGTTAAATTTGGATGATTTTGGTGTAAAAATCGTGTGTAGTGACGCCACTAAATTCGCTGTAACTCGATCTTGTTTGACGAAATTGCTTTATTTTTTACAGATGACGTAAACGTGATTTAGAAGAAGGTACCCGAAGTTGCACGTTGATAGCTCAATTGGTTTTCGAGCTACTACAAAACAAATAATTAAGGGGCGTTAAACGCCCCCCCCCCCCCCCCCCAGTCAATGGCGGGTAACCCTCGCCCTGGTGGGGGTCATTTTGACCCCCTGATATTTTTCGAGAATAGCGAGAAAACGGCGAGACGCAGCGACACCAAATTTGGCACAGCTATTTGAAGATCAATTATCCACAATGTGTGAAAGTTTTAACTTCAGGTCATCTTAGGTCATGTCACCAGGTCACGTCAAGTGACCTTACCTCCAAAAAAATTGTGGCCGTGCCAAAGCCACAGTGTTTGTCCGAAAGATTTGAAACTTGCAGGATTTCATAAGGTTAAACGTACCTACGATTCGTGTATCTTGGATGTTGTGTATCTGTGACCTAAGGTCAGGTCAATTTCGTGACTTTCCCATTATAAGTCAATGGGAAAATATACAAATGCTTCCTTTTCAGAGGATATGCATTGGATCAGGCCATTTTTGTCTTCAGAATCACGGTGTTTTAGCTCATTATTGATGACCCAGGTGCAATTGTTGCTCAGTGACCTCTGCAAGGGAAGCTGAAGTCATCTCAGGTCACCAGCACTTTTTTTTGCCAATAACTCCTGATTGAATAAAGATAGAGACATGCAAATGACACCACTGTGTTTGTCTCGTCGAGTTGCGTCGCCCCCTATGCAACATGACCTACCTGGATCACCAAATGATCTTGACCTGAGGTTAAATTTTGAAGTTGACCTAACCAGGTCACCAGTAATATTTTTCGAAGCGCCTTGACAAGACACATTTTGTAATAACATTGATACAAACATTGACCCGGCGGCCCTCTGCTGTCATCGCTGCAATGGTGTTAAAATTATTGTTATATGTCTAACCAATACAAGTAATTTATTAAAAATGTTTCTGGAAAAAAATGCCCTCGTGACCTTTGGTGACCTCTGGGGCCTAAACCAGAGCTTTAATTTGAGGAAAACAATGGCGTTTGAATTTTTCATGAGCTTTCTGTTGCTTTTTTTCCGTTTGTTACTAGCTCTCATAGTTCCCGAGATATCTGGGAGTTCCTGGAGCAAAGTCCTATCTTGGAAAATGTGACTTTTGACGATCTCTGGTGACCTCAATATTGACCTGAGCCAAATAACATCAGAAGTAACTTCGAATTGCCTTCTAAAGAGCTTTCGAACGTTTTTTGTGCGTCTTTCTAGCGTTTTTAGTTTCTTTTAGTTAGAGGGAGGAGGAGGAGGAGGAGGAGGAGGAGGAGGAGGAGGAGGAGGAGGAGGAGGAGGAGGAGGAGGAGGAGGAGGAGGAGGAGGAGGAGGAGGAGGAGGAGGAGGAGGAGGAGGAGGAGGAGGAGGAGGAGGAGGAGGAGGAGGAGGAGGAGGAGGAGGAGGAGGAGGAGGAGGAGGAGGAGGAGGAGGAGGAGGAGGAGGAGGAGGAGGAGGAGGAGGAGGAGGAGGAGGAGGAGGAGGAGGAGGAGGAGGAGGAGGAGGAGGAGGAGGAGGAGGAGGAGGAGGAGGAGGAGGAGGAGGAGGAGGAGGAGGAGGAGGAGGAGGAGGAGGAGGAGGAGGAGGAGGAGAGATCAATGATATTTTGCACGCTGATCATGCCGGCTAACAAGTCATGTACCGTTGACGTCACGACCAATCAGAGGTTGGTGTTTGATGGGACCCTCCCGCGTAATGCTGCAAGTGCCGGAGTGAGCCCCCTGCTGTTATCGCTGCAATTTGATTTTCGCACCAATTTTAGGTATGTTTTAAATCTTACGCACTGTTATGGCTAAACATGTTCCCATACATTCTGCTTACTGATGGCTCGAAGGACCCGGGACTGTTTTTCCTCAGACATCTTCTGGAACACCGGAATGTTCCCAATGAAGTCCTGCCACGTGACAGCTGCCAGCGAGTTGAGGCCGGAAGATACAGTGCTGAGCGCTCCGGACATAATACAGGCGACGAACAAGCCGGGCAGTCCGGTCAGATATGACATCTGGTCCAGCATAAAGTACGGCACCAACTGAAACACGCCAGAACAGAGTACAGAGCATGTTAGACATCTGGTCCAGCACAAAGTACCTACGGCACCAGATTAACACGGTAGAACGGACAGAGCATGTTAGACATCTGGCCCGGTACAAAGTATGCTACCAACTGAAACCTGGCTTGACCATCTCGACTATTGAACTAGCCTGATAATACTGGCTAGTTTTTTCAGGGTGTCCCAGAAAAAGTACCTATTTTAAATTCGTGATAACGAGAGAACTAGCAATGCCACGGTATCCAAACAAAAACCAAAAGATAGCCTTGTCAATACTATTTTATGTGCAAACACCCACCATCATCTCAGTGTCCATTGCCACCAGTTACAGCACGTGCTCGAAGTGCCCCCCTTTCCGCTCCAAGCACAATGTTGCCCTCTTCTTTCATGTTGAGAAAGACATTCTGAAGGAGAGCACAACCGGCAAAACAGGTGCATCTGGTCCGGATCACGGCCAGATATCATCGACCAGAGGATTGGGTACGCGGAGAGGTGCACAGCCTGGTTTGCGGTCAGCAGCGAGGGCATAATCGGGCCCTTTTGGTTCGAGGATGACACTTGAAGGACAGTTACTGTCAACGCTGAACGGTACAACAACGTACTGGAGAAGTTATTGACAGCTCTTCGAAGAGACAAGATGGTAGGACTGACATATCCTGTTTCCAGCAAGATGGGGCGCCATCTCATCGAGCCGGCACGAACCTGGCTTGGCTGCGCGAGCAGATTGGCACCCGTCTGATCGCTGCTGGAACCCCCACACCGTGGCCGGCCCGGCCCACTCGCCCGATCTGACCCCATTGGATATCCTCCTTTGGTCAACTAAGTCTGTGGTCTATCAGTCAGCACCGAAGACCATCCGGGACCTAAAGCTGGAGGCGT
The DNA here is from genome assembly GCA_036785665.1 of Chirona hameri. Taxonomy (NCBI): domain Eukaryota; kingdom Metazoa; phylum Arthropoda; class Thecostraca; order Balanomorpha; family Balanidae; genus Chirona; species Chirona hameri. Next base: position 20,754 of record JAXIVJ010009022.1, read on the forward strand.
GACGCCAGATCAGACAGGTTCAAGCCTCAACTGTGTCTTTCTCAACATGAAGAAGAGGACAACATTGTGCTTGGAGCGGAAAGGGGGGCACTTCGATCACGGTCTGTAACTAGTGTCAAGGAACACTGAGATGATAGTGGGTGGTTGCACATAAAATAGCATTTAAAAGGCTATCTTTTGGTTTTTGTTTGGATGCCCGGGCATTGCTAGTTCTCTCTTTATCACGAATTGAAAATAGGTACTTTTTCTGGGACACCCTACCATTGACTGTGCCTCACTTATTAAATGATGTTTGGAAGTTGGAGATATAAATCATGTACTTGACTAAATAATGCTTTCTAGGGGGCTAGGTTAAAGCCTCCAATTTCGTTCTCTAGCAGTATCGAGTCGCTTCGATCAAAGTAAATTTCCTCTCGTCATCGGTAAGCGCTTTTCGTAGGTACCTTGTCCTTCCCTTCAATGAGGCCCTGCTTGAGTGGGTCGCAGTCAGCGTAGTTGGCAAATATGGCCAGACCGCAGATGCAGGCCAGCGTGACGAAAATGAAGTAACCCGGAAACAGCAGAAGACAGCACCTGAAATAAAACACTATGCAACAAAGACAATCGGTTCTGTGGTCTTACGAGAGAATCCCATGCGGAGACTCAGCAAAGCATTTCACATTCAATTATGGATAATTTCGCCGGTTTAGCCGACCTATGCCAATGGGCTCCTGTCCTAGAATCCCAGATCACACAGAGTCTATCCCTAGAATCACACAGAGTCTATCGCATATTTTGTGATAGACTCACTGTTTGGCGGCCCTCAGAGTCTGTACAGGACTCACTGTTTGGCGGCCCTCAGAGTCTGTACAGGACTCACTGTTTGGCGGCCCTCAGAGTCTGTGTTGGACTCACTGTTTGGCGACCCTCAGAGTCTGTACAGGACTCACTGTTTGGCGGCCCTCAGAGTCTGAACAGGACTCACTGTTTGGCGGCCCTCAGAGTCTGTGTTGGACTCACTGTTTGGCGGCCCTCAGAGTCTGTACAGGACTCACTGTTTGGCGGCCCTCAGAGTCTGTACAGGACTCACTGTTTGGCGGCCCTCAGAGTCTGTACAGGACTCACTGTTTGGCGGCCCTCAGAGTCTGTACAGGACTCACTGTTTGGCGACCCTCAGAGTCTGTACAGGACTCACTGTTTGGCGGCCCTCAGAGTCTGTACAGGACTCACTGTTTGGCGGCCCTCAGAGTCTGTACAGGACTCACTGTTTGGCGGCCCTCAGAGTCTGAACAGGACTCACTGTTTGGCGACCCTCAGAGTCTGTACAGGACTCACTGTTTGGCGGCCCTCAGAGTCTGTACAGGACTCACTGTTTGGCGGCCCTCAGAGTCTGTGTAGAACTCACTGTTTGGCGGCCCTCAGAGTCTGTACAGGACTCACTGTTTGGCGGCACTCAGAGTCTGTGTTGGACTCACTGTTTGGCGGCCCTCAGAGTCTGTACAGGACTCACTGTTTGGCGGCCCTCAGAGTCTGTACAGGACTCACTGTTTGGCGGCCCTCAGAGTCTGTACAGGACTCACTGTTTGGCGGCCCTCAGAATCTGTGTAGGACTCACTGTTTGGCGGCCCTCAGAGTCTGTACAGGACTCACTGTTTGGCGGCCCTCAGAGTCTGTACAGGACTCACTGTTTGGCGGCCCTCAGAGTCTGTGTTGGACTCACTGTTTGGCGACCCTCAGAGTCTGTACAGGACTCACTGTTTGGCGGCCCTCAGAGTCTGTACAAGACTCACTGTTTGGCGGCCTTCAGAGTCTGTACAGGACTCACTGTTTGGCGGCCCTCAGAATCTGTGTAGGACTCACTGTTTGGCGGCCCTCAGCATCTGTGTTGAACTCACTGTTTGGCGGCCTTCAGAGTCGGCAAACTGTTGTAGCGCTGCACTGCTGCCTGAGTAACGCCCGTTCTTGCGATGTTCGCAAAAAATGATCCGATGAACAGGTTCCAGAAGTTGTGCCTGAAAACGCACGGCGGCATCAACATCAGTATCATTGTTGGCACCATAAGGGGAAGGTGGGGAAACCACTGGGGTAATTTGGACCACTACTTTTCCGGCCAAATCCAGAGCTGCGATCCATCTCAAATCGCGATAGCTACCAGGGTCGGCACAATCGACGGTTGCATCATGCATGTATAGTTTGACGTAGATCGTGTGTTGGGGCAAGGGGTCAGGGCAAGGAATATCGTTTTGCATGGAACAGATCGAAAATGGGGATTCAACAAACCATGAGTTTATGGATTTTGCTCTCAAGGTCACCGTTTGACCTTGAGTCAGGTCAAAACCTGTGGTACCCCACATTTTGAACAATTTAAGACTGAGAATCTCTAAAACTAATGTAATAAATATACCATTACAAGGACTCCATTTACACATTTGGATATGCTTTTCTCTAGGTCAGCGTTTGGCCTTGAGATAAGGTCAAAATCTGGACTACCAATGTTTTGAAAAATTGGATTGCAATTGATAGAGAATGTGACGGGCTACATTTTTAACTAATATATTTTGCTCTCAAGGTCACTGTTTGACCTTGAGATCAGGTCAAAATCTGAGGTACCCCAAATTTTCGCAAATTTGAAGACAGAAAATCCCAAATACGAATGCAATAAATAGACCATCATAAATACGTTATTTACGCATTTGATATTTTTATCTCAAGGTCACCGTTTGACCTTGAGATCAGGTCGAATTAAACGTACCCATATACCTAACACTAAATCTGCGACACCAGGATTTGAGAAAACCACAAGACCAAAAAAGTCGACAAGTATGCAATCGATAGACAATGTGACGGGCTACATTTTGAACCAAGATATTTTGCTCTCAAGGTCACTGTTTCACCTTGACATCAAGTCAAAATCTGGGGTACCCCAAATATGGAAAAAAATGGCAAACAGAGAATCCCAAAAACTAGTGAAATAGATAGACCATCAAAAATACTCTCTTTACGGATTTTGATATTTTTCCCTCAAGGTCACTGTTTGACCTTGAGATAAGGTCAACATCTGGGCTACCATTTTTTAATGCAATCGATAGAAAATGCGACAGGCTACTTTTTTAAACAAGATATTTTGCTCTCAAGGTCACTGTTTGACCTTGAGCTAAGTTCAAAATCTGGGATACCCGACATTTTGCTCTCATGGTCACTGTTTGACCCTGAGATCAGGTCCAAATCTGGGATACCCCAATTTTTATCTCTCAAGAATTTGAAGGTAGAATCCCATAAACTAATGCAATACATAGACAATCAAAAATACTGTGTTCAATACAAAAAAAAAAATGGGTACCCCCGATTTTTACCTGATCTCAAGGTTCACTCTAGGCTGATCGGCTTTAGGCTTTACCTGATCGTAAGGAGTGAAGGCACATTGCACAAGACATCGTTGGCCGCTGCAATTCTATCGCCATACGGTTTCTCCGCGCGGAGGCGCAACTCAGATAGCGCAATCGGTAAGGAGCACTAGACCTCAAAGCTGGTGATTCCTGTTCGAATCTCGGGATTTTTTCTTTCTTTCGGCAGCTATACCTATGTATAAACTAAACCATTACCTTAACAACCTGGGGAACGTAACAACCTCACCAAGAAAATAACCTCAACAGTAAAACAACGTCAACTATCAATGCAGTTTCTGAAATTCAGAACTTCTGACCCACTGGAATTACAAGTTTGTAATGATAAACATTTCCTCACTTCCGTCAACCTTTGAGAAATAGAACATGTGCAATTGCAAACATTTCTACAAACAATATCTTTGTAAACTAGTTTGTAAATAGTAAATTGAGATTTACTGCCCTGAAGTTTTGTGAAATCCAAACTACAAACATGTGTAAAAATTATTTGTAATAACAAAGAAATTATTTGCAATTACACACTTTTTTACTTTGTGAAATTGGTGTCTGATCTCACAGGGTCAAACAGTGACCTTGAGAGCGAACTATCTTTGTTAAAAAAATGTAGCCCGTCAGTTGTCTATCGATTGCATACTTGTCGATTTTTTTTTGGTCTTGTGGTTTTATCAAATTCTGTCGTTGCAGATTTAGTCTTAGGTATATGGGTACGTTTAATTCTACTTGATCTCAAGGTCAAACGGTGACCTTGAGATACAAATATTAAATGCGTAAATGGGGTCTTTTTTATGGCCTATCTATTGGATTAGTTTTTGGGATTCTCTGTCTTCCATTTTTGTGTTGCAAATTTGGGGTATCCCAGATTTTTACCTTATATCAAGGTCAAACGGTTACCTTGAGAGCAAAATATCTTAGTAAAAAAAAATGTAGCCCGTCAAATTCTCGATCGATTGCATTCAATTTGGTTTAAAACAAAATTGTTAGCCCATACTTTGACCTTATCTCAAGGTCAAACGGTGACCTTGAGATACAAATATCCAATGCGTAAATGGATTATTTTTGATGGTCTATCTATTGCGTTAGTTTTTGGGATTCTCGGTCTTCACATTTTTTTCAAATTTGGGGTACCCCAGGTTTTGACCTGCTCTCAAGGTTCAACGGTGACCTTGAGAGCACAATATCTAAGTTACAAAATGTAGCCCGTCAAATTCTCTATCGATTGCATACTTCGATATCGGCAGCGGCCATTCCTTTTGGCCTTCTTATTTTCTCAAATCATGTCTTCGCAGATGTCGCAGTTGTCGCAGATATCGTCGCTAACTTCAAGGACATCTAATCGTCTTCAGGACTAACCATTATTACCGAGCGGGCGCGAAGCGTCCGTGAGGTTTCTCGTCAACTTACTAGACAAATTTACATTTGACCCGGCCCGACCTGGCAATACAGACGCTTTTCGGAAGCTAATAACTTTGCAACCACTGCTCCGATTGAGATTGGGTCTTCGCCGTTGGATAGATTGGGTCTTCACCATCAAATCAATGTTGTTTTTGGTATGGTGCGTTATGATAGAGGTGGTACCACAGCGCGTGGCAGTTGGCAAAAGCGAACTTCGAAATGAACAAAAAACCTTGCTAAAATTAGTCTTGATAAAAAATGGCTGTATTATTGTAAGCATTTATTTATACGCTGAAGCATACAGCGCTCAGGACGCACTCCCTTTCGGCGGATTTGGAAGGGAGATCATGCACAATTTAATGCAACTTAATTTTTATGTTGGCATGCATTGCTGCCTGGCAATTTTTCTGAAGGACTAAAATGACTGTTTCACTACCACGTGTGCTCCCTTACCGTTTCATATTTCAAACCTGTTTTAGCTTTACCAGAGCGCGCTCGCTCGGTCATCGCCCAAAAAGGCGTTTTACTGGTATATCTTTGTGTGTATTCGCACCTTGTGTGCACATTGATGACATTTTAAGCAACGCAGCAAATGTTTCAGGATCTCACCTTTGCCACACATCCACCTTGAAGTTGAACATATTCATCCTGTCGTGCTGTGCGCTGATGTAGAATATGTTTGTGAATCCGCCGACGTTGATGGCTGCCTGAACGATAATGGCGACCATTCCGGCGGCCATGATAAATGCCTGCAGAACGTCGGCCCACACCACTGCCTTCAGACCACCCTGGGGGAGACAAGAGAAGTTCCTCTGATTAATTTAATCATATGACATCTAGAGATGGGATTCTTTGTTGAAAAATTTGTTATAGGTATCGGTATCGATATCGGCAAGGCATTGCAGGTATCGACATGTATCGACACGGCTCAAATCGATATCGGCAGCGGTATCGGCATTTTTACGCAATGGTAGTAAACTCAGGGGTGATAAAAATGTTTTGAGTAGCCCCGACCAAAAAAAGCACAGAAAAAATGACTCCAGCTGAGCTGGGGTCATTTTCGTAGCGCATGGAGTCTGTCACTAGTGCCACCTATCGCCGTGGCGATAGCGCCACCTACCGCCGCCACGGGTGACGACACTGCTAATATTGGGAATATTCTACCAAAAACCACATGTACTTGACTTTATCAATTCCCAATTACTTGCTTCATCAGAATATTATATTACCTATGCTAATTCTTACCTGTCTTTTCCAACACAGATTGTTCATGTCATTCAACATTTCTTTATCAATAAAAATAAATAAACAATAAACAATCAGAGTCATTATGTGACTTGTTAAACAGTTTGACAGATGCGAGCTAATGGTCCAAAATAGACGGTCAAAATCAATTATACGCACATTTTTGCAAGTGCATAATCACATATAGCTTTACTATCACAAAGCTTCCATCCATACCAGTAGCTATTAATTGATCGCATTTTATTTCTGTCCGGGAAGCATATCCACATTCCACAGTCTTCTCGTGTTATAGATGTGGCGGGAGCAAACAAATCCGGTACAGAGCTAACAAATACAGCGCAGAGCTTACAAATTGGGACCGAATTTTACCCCCCTCGTATCTTTCGAACCAATGACCGCAACGAGACGCGCAATGCGGCGATCGAAAGCTCTCAGTGAGAATAATCTAACGCATACTAGAAATACTTAAAACAAATTCACATGTCAGGTCAAGTCAGGTCAAATGTTAAAATTGAGGTATTTGGGTTTTTGGCCCATACTTTCCATCCAAAGCCTTATATTGTGACTAATATCTCACAAAGTGCTCTCAAATGTATAATGTATCTCCCGCATAAGCAAAAGTGAAATTGTAAGCGAAGGTCAAGGTCAGGTCACAAAAGGTCACAGGTCTATGACAGTCATGAGAAACATGTATGGTTATTTTACACGTATAATTCTATAGTAGCAGCCATTTGTTACAACCTGACCCCATAAATGGCCCTCAGGTAAAGGTCAGGTCACAAAAAGGACAACATTTTGAAATTGAATAATCTAAATAAACAAGGCATGTTTCTAGACCAGGTTTGTTTCAGAAATACAGCGGTGGCATGTATTTGTCTGTATCTGGTACTTAAAAGCCAAAAAACGTAACTTAAAAAAATAACGTCATGAGAGTTACTTATACCTTGGGATCCATAAGTCAGTCAAAAATAAAGATATTGTTTTGAAATTTAGTTTGGGTATCGTTCATACTTGGTTCTTTAATATGTCTTCCGGTTTTTTAATATCTAAAAAGAATTGAAAATTCTTCCGAAAAAATCGTGTTTCGAATTTTTTTTGGTCAACATCCCACAATTTCGTAAATCCGAGAGAGCCATTTGGAAGAGAATGTTATTTACTTTCTTTTAACGTTTTTATTTGCGTTTTGCATCAAAACTATTTTCTACGTTTTTACAAACATTTAACGTTTTTCCACCAAAAATGGCATGACATGACGTCACTAAAACGCATTATCTCCGAAACCACTTCACCAATTTCAAAGCAAAATAGACAGAAGACGTAAAATTGATGGATCATAAGGTACCGAAAGTGTCACTTCGATATCTGTCATAGTTTTCAAGTTATTGAGAAAATCCGGGAGGGGGGGGGGGGTACCCCCCCCCCCCTCCCTCCAGCGCCGCGCGGGTTAAGCCCCAATAACTATTGTGATTATGAAACTATCGAGCGCGTAGAGTGAACAACCCGGCATGATCTTACGAAGGTGGTGTAGAGGGTGCCCACGGCGGCCGTTCCGATGATACACATCTCCAGCGTGAGTGGAGTGGTGGAACTCAGCGCCAGAGCCGGGGCGTACAGCGCTAACGCCATGTAGAACGTGGTTTGCAGCAGGGACCCTGCTACAGTGATACCGCGCAGCACGGGGCTCTTAAACCTGAAATAATCATATGAATCTGTGTTGGTGCGTACTATGGAGTTCACAAACCTGAAATAAAACATTTGTTATATAATTCCAAATAAGCAACATAAAAGCTGTTCTGCTGTTGGATAGGTACGAATGGAACTATGCGTACCTAAGACCGTAAACATGGTTTTCCTTCACATTTACGAGAATTGTACCTACTGATAATTCCTTCGATACATTTAGCGTCAGTCATACTCCCTTAGTACAGATATTTAGTGGTTCTTGCCCAGCTTACCATGTGAATATGTGAATTAACTATTGACATTTCATGGTGGTTAGTACTTACTTTATAAGCCATGCGTAAGGCTGCTTGCCTTAGTATCTACCCTATGACATGAATCAAGGACAATCTGGATGGTCTGTACAGAAAGGATATTGACATAAGTTGGCTATCTGATATCTCCCTTTATACCAAAACATGTTTTTAGGACGTGGCATTGATACAAATCAATCGAACGAGCTGGAGTTATCTTGTAAATATACTATGGGCGTTCGTCTTTATTTTATGATTGTGATATCTGTGCTATTCGAGCCTCGGATCGGATCGGATCGAGCAATGGCTGTTTGCGGATTGTTTATATGGCGAATGCAGGACTGTTTTTCTTTGTGGGCGAACGTATATTTTCACTGTTGATTTGTGAATATTCATGATGTGCTAATTAATTACACGCTGCCCAGTACATATTTATTCGTCCTTAGAATACGCTGGTTACACGGTAAGACGCTGGATATACACGGTAATACGATGGATACACGGTAATACGATGGATACACGGTAACACGCTGGATATACACGGTAATACGCTGGATATACTCGGTAATACGATGGATACAGGGTAATACGATGGATATACACGGTAACACGCTGGATACACGGTAACACGCTGGATACACGGTGAATACACGGTAATACGATGGATACATGGTAATACGATGGATACACGGTAACACGCTGGATACACGGTAACACGCTGGATGCACGGTAACACGCTGGATATACACGGTAACACGCTTGATACACGGTAACACGCTGGATACACGGTAATACGCTGGCTACACGGTAATACGATGGATACACGGTAACACGCTGGATACACGGTAACACGCTGGATATACACGGTAACACGCTGGATACACGGTAATACGTTGGATACACGGTAATACGCTGGATACACGGTAACACGCTGGATACACGGTAACACGCTGGATACACGGTAATACGATGGATACACGGTAACACGCTGGATGCACGGTAACACGCTGGATATACACGGCAACACGCTGGATACACGGTAACACGCTGGATACACGGTAACACGCTGGATACACGGTGGATACACGGTGGATACACGGTAATACGATGGATACACGGTAACACGCTGGATACACGGTAATACGCTGTATATACACGGTAATACGCTGGATATACACGGTAACACGCTGGATATACACGGTAATACGCTGGATATACACGGTAACACGCTGGATATACGGCAACACGCTGGATACACGGTAATACGCTGGATATACACGGTAACACGCTGGATATACGGTAATACGATGGATATACACGGTAATACGCTGGATATACGGTAACACGCTGGATACACGGTAACACGCTGGATATACACGGTAACACGCTGGATACACGGTAATACGATGGGTACACGGTAACACGCTGGATACACGGTAGCACGCTGGATACACGGTAACACGCTGGATACACGGTAACACGCTGGATATACAGGTAACACGCTGGATATACACGTAACACGCTGGATACACGGTAACACGCTGGATTCACGGTAACACGCTGGATACACGGTAACACGCTGGATACACGGTAATACGATAGATATACACGGTAACACGCTGGATACACGGTAATACGATGTATACACGGTAACACGCTGGATACACGGTAACACGCTGGATACACGGTAACACGCTGGATATATACGGTAATACGATGGATATACGGTAACACGCTGGATACACGGTAACACGCTGGATACACGGTAATACGATAGATATACACGGTAACACGCTGGATACACGGTAACACGCTGGATACACGGTAACACGCTGGATACACACGGTAACACGCTGGATATACACGGTAATACGATGGATATACACGGTAACACGCTGGATGCACGGTAACACGCTGGATGCACGGTGGCTACACGGTAACACGCTGGATACACGGTAACACGCTGGATATACACGGTAGCACGCTGGATACACGGTGGATACACGGTAGCACGCTGGATACACGGTAACACGCTGGATATACACGGTAACACGGTGGATACACGGTAACACGCTGGATACACGGTAACACGCTGGATACACGGTAACACGCTGAATATACACGGTAATACGATGGATATACACGGTAACACGCTGGATACACGGTAACACGCTGTATACACGGTAACACGCTGTATACACGGTAACACGCTGGATATACACGGTAACACGTTGGATACACGGTAATACGATGGATATACACGGTAACACGCTGGATGCACGGTAACACGTTGGATACACGCTGGATACACGGTAATACGATGGATATACACGGTAACACGCTGGATGCACGGTAACACGCTGGGCACACAGTAACACGCTGGATACACGGTAACACGCTGGATACACGGTAACACGCTGGATATGCACGGTAACACGCTGGGTATACGGTAATACGATGGATATACAGTAACACGATGGATATACACGGTAATACGATGGTTATATACGGTAACACGCTGGATACACGGTAACACGCTGGATACACGGTAACACGCTGGATACACGGTAACACGCTGGATATACACGGTAACACGCTGGATATACGGTAATACGATGGATATACGGTAACACGATGGATATACACGGTAACACGCTGGATATACGGTAACACGCTGGATACACGGCAGGGTTGTGCTCGACTCAGATTTTTTAGACTGACTCGACTCTGACTCATTTTGAAGGGACTCTGACTCAACTCTGACTCAAGAGGGGGAAATTTTTGTTTTGAGTCGACTCAACTTTGACTCATTTGATGTTACCACTGACTCAACTCTGACTCAAGCGGGGGAGACAATTTTTTAGTCGACTCAACTTTGACTCATTTGCTTTTACTCCTGACTCAACTCTGACTCATGTGAAAGTGTCTTGAGTCGACTCATTTTTGACTCATGTTCAACGGATTTCACGACTTTGATTCAAATGTAGGTATTTGACTTGCAAAAGGTAATCGGAATATTATATGTAAATACTTTTATTTGTATTTACACTGGATCAAGGCACATGAATATTACATTATAATAAATATATACTGCATCCAGCTGCATTGTAAGATATATTCAAATATGTATGTTCCTAATAGCAATAATGACAATAATACAAACAAAATTATGGTTCGAATTCATAAAGGCAAGAACAATTGGTATTTTCCTATATGTGTTCGTAGGGGTTATGGAATGTTTTAGTTCAAGTTAGATCGGTTGTTAGTGACAGGGGTTCAAGCTTAAATGTATTCTCTGGGTACGTGAGTAGGTATGCTCAAATATCTTCAGTTGGCTTTAATTATTGGTATCTTGTAATTGGTCTTTTTTATGCTATTTGATGTAGTCTTGTAATTGGTCATTATTTTGATGCTATTTGATGCAATGTAAATCATGTTGATATGGTTATTATTAGGTTATATATACTGCAGTTATCATGTATATGTATGAGTTTAATGTTGTATTGCTTCACTTAAGATAAGGAGCAGTCAGCAGAGTAAGCGATGTAATGAAGTACTCTTGAAGTTATTTGTTAGATAGAAAATTGATATATTTTCAACTAATGATTATAAAGTTGGTTTGAAAAGCACCCAAACTCACACCCTCACACTCTAGAACATTGTTTGGACGCCTTTATTATTTAGTTGCTAGGATTGTTTGTCTCGCCAGATGTGACTTTGACTCGTAAGAGGATGAGTCGACTCAACTTTGACTTGAGCAGCATCCAGGCGACTCAACTTTGACTCAAGCGACATCCATGTGACTCAACTCTGACTCAACTCAACCCCTCTATTTGTCTTAAGTGACTCGACTCTGACTCAAGTTGAGTCCCTATTTTCTTAAGTGACTCAACTCTGACTCAAGTTGAGTTGAGTAAGTTTTGAGTCAAATTTGACTCACCGACTCTGAGTCAAGCACAACCCTGATACACGGTAACACGCTGGATACACGGTAACACGCTGGATACACGGTGGATACACGGTAATACGATGGATATACACGGTAACACGCTGGATACACGGTAACACGCTGGATACACGGTAACACGCTGGATACACGGTAACACGCTAGCTACACGGTAATACGATGGATATACACGGTAACACGCTGGATATACGGTAATACGATGGATATACACGGTAACACGCTGGATACACGGTAACACGCTGGATATACACGGTAACACGCTGGATACACGCTGGATACACGGTAACACGCTGGATACACGGTAACACGATGGATACACGGTAACACGCTGGATACACGGTAACACGCTGGCTACACGGTAACACGCTGGATATACACGGTAACACGCTGGATATACACGGTAACACGCTGGATACACGGTAACACGCTGGATACACGGTAATACGATGGATACACGGTAATACGATGGATATACACGGTAACGCGCTGGATACACGGTAACACGCTGGATATACACGGTAACACGCTGGATGCACGGTAACACGCTGGATACACGGTGTATACACGGTAACACGCTGGATACACGGTAACACGCTGGATATACACGGTAACACGGTGGATACACGGTATCACGCTGGATACACGGTAACACGCTGGATATACACGGTAAAATGCTGGATACACGGTAACACGCTGTATACACGGCAACACGCTGGATACACGGTGGATACACGGTAACACGCTGGATATACACAGTAACACGCTGGATATACACGGTAATACGCTGGATACACGGTAATACGATGGATACACGGTAACACGGTGGATACACAGTAACACGCTGGATACACGGTAATCCGCTGGATATACGGTAATACGCTGGATATACACGGTAACACGCTGGATACACGGTAACACGCTGGATACACGGTAACACGATGGATACACGGTAACACGCTGGATACACGGTAATACGCTGGATATACGGTAACACGCTGGATATACATGGTAACACGCTGGATACACGGTAACACGCTGGATACACGGTAACACGCTGGATACATGGTAACACGCTGGATACACGGTAACACGCTGGATATACACGGTAATACGATGGATATACACGGTAACACGCTGGATATACGGTAATACGATGGATATACACGGTAACACGCTGGATACATGGTAACACGCTGGATACACGGTAACACGCTATATATACACGGTAACACGTTGGATACACGGTAATACGATGGATATACAGGGTAACACGCTGGATGCACGGTAACACGCTGGATACACGCTGGATACACGTTAATACGATGGATATACACGGTAACACGCAGGATGCACGGTAACACGCTGGACACACGGTAACACGCTGGATACACGGTAACACGCTGGATATACACGGTAATACGATGGATATACAGTAACACGATGGATATACACGGTAATACGATGGATATATACGGTAACACGCTGGATACACGGTAACACGCTGGATACACGGTAACACGCTGGATACACGGTGGATACACGGTAACACACTGGATACACGGTAACACGCTGGATATACACGGTAACACGCTGTATATACGGTAATACGATGGATATGCGGTAACACGATGGATATACACGGTAACACGCCGGGTATACGGTAACACGCTGGATACACGGCAATACGCTGGATGTACACGGTAACACGCTGGATGTACGGTAATACGATGGATATACACGGTAACACGCTGGATGCACGGTAACACGCTGGATACACGGTGGATACACGGTAACACGCTGGATACACGGTAATACGATGGATACACGGTAACACGCTGGATACACGGTAATACGATGGATATACACGGTAACACGCTGGATATACGGTAATACGATGGATATACACGGTAACACGCTGGATACACGGTAACACGCTGGATATACACGGTAACACGCTGGATACACGGTAACACGCTGGATACACGGTAATACGATGGATACACGGTAACACGCTGGATACACGGTGACACGCTGGCTACACGGTAACACGCTGGATATACACGGTAACACGCTGGATACACGGTAACACGCTGGATACACGGTAATACGATGGATACACGGTAATACGATGGATATACACGGTAACGCGCTGGATACACGGTAACACGCTGGATACACGGTAACACGCCTCACTGAACCAAGGACGGGTCCAGAACGGCAAACAAAGGCGGTTTTGGGGGCATATCCCTAAAGTATCACAACATTGTAAAACCTCTTCGGATTTTGCTTCATTGCATATTGATAGGTACTTGATTTAAATCAAACTTTCCTTATACAAATTTGCTTAAATTGTCATTTTAACAAGAAAATGTGACCATTTTCGGTCCATTTTATGCGTTTTGGGCATGGTGCCTTTGGCTCAGGGCGTATTTTAAGGGATTTTGACTGGGTTGGCAACTCGACGATCAGGGGCGCCATCGCTCAAGGGGGGCACCATCGCCAAAAACGCCAAGGGGGTCCACTGGCGGATCCAGCCTCTCTCCGTGAGGGATCTTTTTGTGGCAAAAAGTTAACACCATATTTTCCCTGCGGATTTGGACGGTTACCTTATTTTGGTATTCGAGCTCTTCATTCACTTATAAAAATGATGTTGTGGATTTTTTCCCGATTTTTTTTCCTGGGGGGGGGATCAAAAACACAAAATCGCAAAATCCGAGATAGCCATTTAGAAGAGAATGCTATTTTCTTTTTTTACGTTTTTTATTTGCAATTTGCTTGAAAACTATTTTCTACGATAGTTCAAACATTTATCGTTTTTCCACTCAAAATGCCATGACATGACGTCATTAAAACGTCATTATCTCCCAAAATACCGCATCAATTTCATTGGATTTTGGTGTGAAGACGCAGAATTAATGCAGCATAAGTTACTAAACGATTGACGTTAATATCTAGCATAGTTTTCAAGTTATTGAGAAAATCCGGGAGCGGGGGAGGGGGTAAATTCAGCTCCCCAGCGGGGCGCGGGTTAAGTGTCACCGAGGCTGTTTGAATTGCATCAGGTGCGCTGTTTTGTCTATCATTGAAAGAAAGGGATACCTACATACAAAGTTAAAATTCAATCACTCTGGAAAAAACTTCAGTTTTCATCATGAAGTTTTCTCCTAAGATCATTGTTTTTCACGTTCAGCGCTGGGAACGCGCGGGGGGGGGGGCATATTTGTATCATGGATAAAGTAAGTATGGATAGGTAACTCTGCCCACTTTCTATTGTTATCCGCGACCACGCGCAGCCACTGCCGTTTCCCGTACTACAAAAAAAGGACACCGCCCTATATAGTATACCGCCCGCCACGTGGTAGGCCGCAACGCTGAGACGGCCGCCTCGTCACATGGCTTCTCCAGGGGTGGTAAAAATAGACTATGGTTCTCCGACCAAATCAGAAGTTGGAAAATGGTTCTCTAGCAACAGCAACAGGGATTTTACTGATTTGACTGTTCGAACTGATATGACTGATGTGACTGACTGAATTTCGCTGACTTTATTCGAACTGCTTGCTGCCTATAAGACGAATTATATTGTGTTCACGAGACAATTAACTTAAACTATCGGTGCACCATTTTCTGTAAATATAGCCTTGTGTGAATTACCTAGTGCTCTAATTCGGAATGTGACTGAAGGGTGACCGAGGAAGGAATATCGATGAGCGACTGATGGAGCGCCAGATTGAGGGGAATTAACGTAATATAATTAATAATATTAACGTAATAATATCTATGTAGGGACATGTCATGATGTGACTTCAATGCTTACAAGGCAGGCTAATGCAATTTTCGCGGCTCGATGTAATTAAATACTCAATTCAAGGCTCCGAGGTTTAATGTTTTATTTTGGTGAGCAATGTTAACTGATATATTGAAGGCCAACTGTTTTTGGTAAAATCCGAGTGATGTGATAATTTATGTGAAATATCTGTACTGCAAATTTTCAGGAATGGCTAACCCGAATTCCAGCAGACAGGGTATCCGATTTTTTCTTCCTCTTAACCTTGTCATTCGAATATCCGGTTCGGTTGATAATTTGGTCTGATTGGTGAAATTTAGTTTTAAAATTGCAAGTACATATAGTAAAAATAGACTGTGTACGTGGAAATTTACCAGTAATGTTGGAAATTGTTCGACATTTTGATTGTCAACATGCGTCATCAAGACCCAATACACTAGGTAGACCCGTCCGGGGTAGGCAGCGAATGGCGTGACGTCACGGGCATGTGCCGTCACACGCTCCCTATTCAAACCGTATTAAATCGGCCTACTCTTGCGTCCTACCATTTGAATACCTTAGGTGCTAGCGGGATGAATTGGGCACTAAATGATGGATTGTAATATCCCCTACAGCTCGCTCATTGGTCATCTTTTCCTAAATTGCAAGGGGGAACCGCTAGGCGATGTCAAATCGAGGCATGCAACCGAGCGAGGCCCATGCAATAAGGTCAAGGCCCTAGACACTAAACAAACATGGCGGTCGCGCCAGTCTCGAATGCTCTCGATTCGGCCACCCCATTGGTGGAAACCGGGACTGTGACGTCATGGGACAGGGTGACACGTTACGGAGATAGTCATGACACTCCCCTGGTTCCTGATGTGTCATGGCCTTCACACTCCCAGTGAGCGCTGAGGGGTGAAGATGTCGAGCTCTCCCTCCTCGCGCTCAACGGCAAAATACGTCAAATTCCAAATAGCAGTAGACATTGATGATCTTCGAATTAAGAAATTTGAGGAAAAATTGAAGTTGAATAATCCTATATATCAAATCCAGAAGGGAGACAGATTCTGCTCTCTCCCCGGCGGTGGTGTGGGTTTAAATTTGCATGCAAACAGCAGGTTCACTGATCTATGATGAAACATAAAAGTCAAGCCCCGTACGGATTCCATTGCAATTCCAATTATTCGACGAATGCGACTGTACATACTGGCGAATTTTACCTGTATTGTATGTACTCGTACACCGATGTGAGTCCACAGTGGTAGAATATTGGTAGATACAGAGCCGCCACTACCGGTGTGGAGATGACATTCGGCAGCATGGCAACATAGAACTCGGCTCCGTTCACGAAGATTTCGGCCGGAACACCTGCAGAACAGGACATAACACGGCACAATGGGCCGATATGACCCCGCTCTTCGGTTTTGATATGTTACTTTCAATTTGTGTTATAGTGTCGTAAGGTATACACATGGTTCGCGTATAAAGCTGCTATTTTTGTTCTGAAACGGAAAGTTGAGAGCGAAGTTATAGTTAACCTTTCACGGCTATTGATAACCGCAGCACCGGTGGAAATACAAATTACCACATTTTAAACTTGAATAAGTCCAAAAATATGCATCATATACTTTGTTTCATTACACCATTTTGAAGAACAATTCATGGACAGTTGTATCCAACTGTTCCAACATGGTTTGTATCCAACTGTTACAACATGGTTTACACTTGCGCTATATACACTCTTCACCGTAGCACGTACTCAGGAAATGCTAATGTTCTTGCGTGACCCGACTCGGCTCGTTTTTCAACCTCACAGATGAGTCGGAGTACATTTCTTTGTTATTATTTCGAGTATGTCTTCTTATCACTTGTTTCGGTTCTTCAATTTTCTGGAGGTCATCTTGACTTGAGGCCTTTGATTTGAGCTCAGCCTTCCCCTCACAAAAACAAAATTAAGGGGCCAGTTAGTGGCGGCGCGTCCATTAAGGCAAGTACTTTAGGCAGTACCTATCCAAAGTTTAGACCCTATTCTTGCACTGTTTTGTAAGAGTTTCGTTGTCTAAAATCATAGGAAAATACTACAGAAAGTTTTCCTGACATACATATTTTGCGCTCAAATGGCAACAAAGTGATCATGCGCAGTCGCAGTACGCAGTCTTACTATGTTGAGTAAGACTGCGTACTAATATTTGCATTATTACATGCTTATGACACAGTTTTAATTTAGCTGCATTCGTGCTTGGTTTTCCGTATAAAAAACAAAGGCTGCCAAAGAGGCGAAAACTTGGGCACTAAGGTACGCCTAAGCTAGCTTAAGCCAATGTGTTAGGCTGAAAGTCTTGGCTAGGGCCACGATAACGCCAATATTTTTGGCAGAAATGATATGGCCTCGCCATTTGCGCTTAAAGCGGCGCAAGCAAATGCTCGTTCATCGTGCGTGAACATGCGAGTTGGCGGCGCCTACATCATGCTCGTTTCGTGCTTGTTTTAGTCGCTTAACACGCGCCCTGGAGGGGGGGGGGGGGGGGGGGGGAGGGGAATCCGCCCCCTCCGGTTTATCGGGGATATCGCAAAAACGGCGGCGCTGTTCGATAATGAACTTCTTACATTAAGTAAAATTATTGACCTCGGGTCATCTCAGGTCAGGTCACCAGACCAGGTCACGTGATGATATCAACTCCAAAACATTTGCAGTAGCACCACAGCCACAGTTTTAGGCCGATCGGTTTTAAATCTTGCAGGATTTCGTAAGGTCATAGATAGGTACCAACAATTTGTATATCTCGGATTTCTAATATCGGTGACATAAGGTCAGGTAAATTTCGTGACCGCCACACCTGTTTTGTCAATACCTATCGACATAATGAAGCTAGAGAAGAGAAAATGGTACCAATGTGTTTTTCTCGTCGAGACACGTCTCCCAATATGCAACATGACCAACTTGGGTCACCACTTGACCTTGACCCGAGGTCAAATTTCTCAGTTGACCTAACCTGGTCACCATGAATATGATTCGAAGTGCCTTGACGAGAAAAACAGGATGGTGTAAAAAAAGTTGCTTTATCTTTATTAGGTAAAAAGTTATTTGCGAAAAACAGTTTTGCAAAAAAATCACCTTTTTTACATTTGTTGACCTCTGGAGCCTAAACTATTGACCTACCTGAGCTCAAATCTGACGTCACTTATGTCAATTTGTGATATTTGGGGGTGTTCGAAGCGAAGTCCTATAACTTTAAAATCTGACCCTTGATGACCTCTGGGTGTCATCAATATTGACCCGAGAAAAACAAAATGAACGAAATTCTTTCGAAAAGCTTGTCTCGAGCTATCTAACGTCGTTTTCCGCTTGTCGGTACGTTGCGTGGTTTTAAAGATCATAAGGGAGGGGGGAGGGGCGAGATCCGCCCCCCCCTCTCCAGGGTGTGTAATTATCAGAGGCCCTCCAGGGCGCGTGTTAACACTATGAACAACTGAATCAGTGATCTGTCAAACAATGGAGAATAGTGATCTTGCTCGTTTCGTGTTTGTTTTAGTCGCTATTGTGTCAGTACAACATTTTCAGAAGTCCAGGTGAGTCGGCACAACATTTGCATAATCCCTATCAAAAGATGTGTTCGATTCCATATATACTGTTGTTTGGTTCATACCTATTTCATCTTTTACAAGAATGAGTGCACCTTTACAATAAAAGAGCAACCTTCACATTGGCTGTATGCATGGGCGTCGCTGGCAGGGGGGGGGGGGGTACGCGTTCCCCAGTTCAAAAATCAGGGGGGGGGGGGGGAGGGAACCCCAAGAAAGCAGACATGCTTGATTTTTGTCTTCTGAATTCGTTCCAAAGGATATGAAACTTAACTTTATTCATTCTTAGCTCAAATTACATGCAATTTTTAATCATATATCGTTAAGTCCTTGCTTGGTTTGTAGATGTAGGTACTTAATTACTTTGTAGAAAATACAATTATGATATGGCAGCTAAAAGTTGGTACACAAGATTGGCTTCTGCCATGATTGAATGTCAAGTTCATCCATTTATTCACCATTCATTCCAAGGCCTTATATATAATTCAGCCAAGGTAGCGAACAGCGTGGCGTCATGGGTACCATTGCCAGATCCAGAACGGTGTGTGTGTGTTTTTTTTGGGGGGGGGGGGGGGGGCACGGGTGGTTTGGGGATTCCGAAAAATTGTATCACTATTCTGAAAACTCATTATTGAATTTCGCTTTCTTATGCATTGATAGCTGATTTAAAATACACTTTCCTGAGTAAAAGTTGCTTAGATTGTGTTCTATATCAGGAAATGGGTCAATTTGGTGCCGATTTCAGGCGTTTTGGGACGGCCATGACCGAAAAAAGTATTTTTCGGAGAGAAAAACAAATCCGCAAAATCAACATTTTCAACGATATTTAAAACACTGAATACGTATTGGAGAACCAAGTTTGGAAGATATCCAAACCAAATTTAAAAGCGATATCTTTATTTTTAACCGACTTATGGCTCCCTAAGTATAAGTAACTCATGACGTCACTTTTTTAAGTTGCATTTGTTGGCTTCTAGTGACCAGACATAGACAAATAAATGCCACCACTGTATTTCTGAGACAACTGGTCTAGAAACACGCTTTTGTATTTATATTAATCAATTTAAAATGTTTTCTTTGTGACCTGACCTTGACATGAAGGCCATTATATGGGGTCAGGTTGTGCAATACTACTATCGAATTCTACGTGTAAAATAACTCATAAAACATGTGTCGCATCACCCGCATGACTTTCGTAGACCTCTTGCCAATAGTGACCTTTTGTGACCTGACCTTGGCCTTTGCTTACAAGTTCACCTTCGCTTATGTGGAAAATTAATTATACATTTGAGAGCACTTTGTGCGAGAATAGTCGCAATCTAAGGCTTTGGATGGAAACTGGAAAGTATGGCTCATTAACTCAAATACCTCGATTTTGACCCTTGACCTGGCTGTGACCTTATTTGGAAAATTTCGCATATGCTGTAGATGCGTTTCATTGAGAGCTTTCGATTGGCGCCTTGCGCCTCTCTCTTTGGTTATTGGATCGGAAGATAACGAGGGGAGGTGGGTTCGGCTGAATACCCCAGCGGGGCGCGGGATAATTATGGAAAAACTCCTCTCCCCCGGTAACGACTATTTTGCGCTGAGGACCCGACGCCACCCCGCTGTTTTTTTTTTTCTCGCGCTGACGACCCGACGTCACCCCCCTTCCCCGCTCAACGACTCTTCGCGCTGATGACCCGACGATACCCCCCCCCCCCCCGCTCAACAACTTCTCGCAGATGAAGCTGCGCGTAATTCCCCCCCCCCCCCCCCACTCGAACCCCAGATCCGCCAGTGCTGCTACCCCCCCCCCCCCCCGGTCAACAACTTTTGCTTTTTGCTGCGACTGCGTCCCCCCAGTAAAAACATCCGTGGCGACGCCCCTGGCTGTATGACATAGATCGCTATTTTTAGTCCAGGCTTTTGGCAGTATCTCGATAATAGCCAAGCTGGTGGCGATACCTATAACGTATGTTAGTTAATGCAATACTCAATAGGTGGCTATTGGCCAAATGTTGACCACATTGCCCGGAAGCGTTGCCTAACCAGTCACTGAAGGCTGGTGCCACCACTGGGGCCAGGGGGGCCAAGTCGAGAGAATTGGCGGGCAAAGGCCAAAGCATGCCTATTGCCTTGTCTTTCCGGCTGATGACGTTGTACGAAATGAGGTTAATGAAACGAAGATGACGAAGTCGACTGAGGAGTTGATTATCGTTGGCGTTGGTGATGATCAGGGCAACTGGTGGCTCTAGCAGGATGGGGGGGGGGGGGCTTCTCAAGCCTCTCACGTGCAACTGCGTTGGTGATGATTGCGCCAATCCATTATTGTCCTGTTTGATTTGATGTCTTTTTGTTAACAAAATAAACGAACTGAACTAAACTGCACGATTGCATGGATGCAACAACACTCTGATGACCAATGACCATGTCATCAGCCGGAAGACGAGGCATGCATGGCCCGCCCACTCTTTCGATTTGAACTCCCACATTTATTTTTGCGGGCATGCTTCAGGTCAAAGGTATATCAGGATGATCCCCAGAAACTGGGGAACCGAAACAATGCATCATACGAGATACTCGAAACATTGGCAAAAAAACGTGATCCAACTTATCTGTGATGTTGATAAAACGAGCCGATCTGTGCCTCACAAGAAAATGAGCACTTCTTGAGCACGTGCTGCGGTGAAGAGTGCATATAATAGGGCACAAATGTATACCATGCTGGATACAAATTGCCGCAAATTTTTCTTCAAATGGTGCATTGTAACAATGTGAATGTATGTGATGCATATTTTTGATTTATTGAAGTTCAAGATGTGGTACATTTTATGTCTTTCCACCCTGAATGTCTGCCTCCGTCGGTCTTAGCTTACCGATAATCAAGATGGCGGAGAGGAAGGAGACCATGATGGAGATGGAGACGGGCACCACGCTCAGCTGCCTGTTTCCCAGCAGCATCTCTTCGTTGGTGTGCTTGCCGCGGATCGCGTGGTACACGCCGATCATAAGCGACAGCAGCAGCGTGCCGCCGAACACGCAGTAGTCGACCACGCCGAACGTCTGCCGCCGCGCCGTGGCGTCCATCTGACGGCAGCAGGCCGGCGCGCACCGCGTGCGAAGAACGCACAAAGTAACAATGTCTCAAGCTGCATTGGAGTGAGCTGGTCGGAGACCCACTGGTGCTTCATTCCACCCCTGGCTCCAGCGCCGGAACCTTGCCCTAGGACTGGCAACCTTGCCCTATGACTGGCAACCTTGCCCTAGGACTGGCTGACTTGGCCGGCTAGTCCGCCAAGCTTTACAGCGTTTGCCGGCCGCTACGGTATAAATAATTCCTCACTAGGTAAAAATGGGTACCATATAAAACATGACGAGAGAACAGCTGCAAAGCTATGCAGCAATGTGTACGTAGTATGTATGTACAGTCGGTCTACTAATGATCACATCGCAGGTGCGTGCGATGATCACAGGTGCGTGACCTGGGGAGGGGGAGGGAGGGAGTGCGGGGCGGTGTCGGAATGGAATGCGCCGCGACCCGGGTGGTGGTCTGGGCCGTCTGTCTCGAGGGTCAATGGGTCAGCTATCCTGAGTTGGCAGAGATCCAACATTGGAGACTGAATAATAGTATTCATCACATCAGCTCAAATAGCTCAGTCGGTATAGCTGTCGACTCCCAGCGTATTCGTATCTTGGTCGTGGGTTCGAACCGAGCTGGCACCGGGCGCTTTTACGTGTATTTCTTTCTTAATCATGCTACTTGTCATGTGTAATGCAGAACCCCGAAATTACGAATGCAAACGTCCACCTGATGATTCTACGCGAAAAAGCAAACAAATGCAGTGCGCCTCGTTTGTCGTTAGCTTTGTTAGGTTAAAAGGTATTATCAAAACACAGTTTTGCAAAAAAAACAGCATTTTCCCCCTTTTTTTCCTCTGGAGCCTCAAATATTGATCTGAGATCAAATTTGAGGACACCTCGTCGATTGCAAATTGCAATGGCTGGCGATCACTTTCTGCCGTTTGTTTTTAGCTAGTTCCCGAGATATATGGGAATTTCTGGAGCGAAGTCCTAAAACAGAAAAAAATGGAAAATTTGACCTTTGATGACCTCTGGTGACCTCAATTTTGACCTGTAGCCTATTTCACAAAGCAAAAAAGTTTGTAATTACAAAGAATTTCTTTGTAATTACAAATAATTTTTACACATGTTTGTAGTTGGGATTTCACAAAACCCAGGGCAGTGAATCTCAATTTACTATTTACAAACTACTTTACAAAGATATTGTTTGTAAAAATGTTTGCAATTGCACACGTTCTATTTCTCAAAGGTTGACGGAAGTGAGGAAATGTTTGCAATTACAAACTTGTAATTCCAGTGGGTTCTGCAATGCAGGTTCTGAATTTCAGAAACTGCATTGACAGTTGACATTATTTGACTGTTCAGGTTATTTTCTTGGTGAGGTTGTTACGTTTCTGAGGTTGTTAGGGTAATGGTTTAGTTATGCATAGGTATAGCTGCCCAAAACAATTTATTTTTCCGAGAGATTCGAACAGGGATCTCCAGCTTTGAAGTCCAGTCACAGTGCACTCACCTTACCGATTGCGCTGTGAGGGGCGCCTCCGCGCGGAGAAACCGCATGGCGATAAAATTGCAGCGGTCAACGATGTCTTGTGCAATGTACAGTGAACCTTCACCCTTTACGAAGTAAGCAATCGGCTAGGTTAGGTGAAAAAATGGTCGAGAAATTCAACGATCTTTCTTTTAAGAGTAGTTCTGTTGTTATGCTCCGCCACCTGGTGAATGGTCAAATTCTGTTTACTCTAACTGCTTACCAAGATGCATTTTTACAATCAGAGTTTGCATTCCGATGAAATGTTAATTAAAAGATTATTCTCCCTATAACTAATTTTATATTGAATAAAAAAATAAACCACAATGTAAATATTTGTTAAAT
>JAXIVJ010009023.1:7500-12500 GCA_036785665.1 Chirona hameri
GGCCTGGCAATGGCTTTCTCAAACGGATGGAGGGCCATTCAAGTCTGGCAATGGCCCTCTCAGGCTTAGAAAGGGCCCTCTCAGGCACGCCGATAGTACTCTCAAAGAGACTGAGGGGCCTCTCTTACCGACCTTAGGGCCTCTCACACCGGCACAGGACCCCCTCATAACGACCGAGGGCCCTTTCAGACCTACTGGTGGTGGTCTTCCAGACCAGCATAGGGCACTCTCAAGTCTTGCAAAGGCCCTTCAAGACTGGCATAGGGTCAGGGGCGTCACCAACTGGGGGGTCGGGGGGGGGGTCCATACCCCACTCTCAGAAGGCAGAGGTCGCCCCCCCCCCCCCTCCCCCACACACTTTTTGCGTGTAAAGTTAACAATTTATCGTAAAAGTTGCCTTTGCAACAGTCCAAATTCAGCTATCCACAGTTTAAAACTGGAAAATTTCGCGCCGCTTCGCGGCATGACACAAGTTTCGCAATTGCTTATACAAATTGGGAAATGAGGAAATTAATTCCATTAAATGTCTGGCAGAGGCTCTCCTTGGCGGTAATTGCTGGCCCCAGGTCCCACTCGCTTCATAACATATTAACTTGCAAGCAGGATACATGTTTAGCTAGTCTGTCGAGTTCCGAAAAAGGCGACGCGAACGCCAAGACGCGGTCATCGGCACCCGCGGAAGCTGCTCCAGCGGTGCCCAACTTGCTGGACCCGGAAGAGCTAATAGTGGGGACCAGGCCTGGGCCATCTCCCCAAGCCATCTCCTCTCAGGCTCCTCCAGATCTATACAGGGACCATTTATGCGCGGAAAAGTTGTTCTGCCTCTTGCTGCTTTCAAACCATTTGCAGTTTCCAGTTGCACTGTTACCACAGTAAGACAGCCGGTGGGTGCCGTCAGACCATTTTTTATTTTCTTGAAAAGTTGTGCATTTGGGGTTTCAAGAGCGGGGAATTCAGTGGTGGTGACCAAGACAAATCTCAAAAAATATTTTCACAAATACGGCCTTCCGAATTTTCCCAAGTTCACTGTGCAGGCCTAATTTTGACGATCAATAACTCCAAGACTAAAAGAAGCGATTTCGATAACTTTTGTTTTGTTTGGATCAAGATTAGTCAAAGACCAATTTGGCAATCACGGATTTGTGATTTTTTCTCACGTGACCTCGTGACCTACTTTTTGCGCCGTGACCTTGATTGACCTGTTGGAAACTGAAACTAACATTTTCGTCTGATGACGATTTGGGCTTCATTGATGTCCTTTCGTATAAACAAAAAGTAAAAAAGTGTGGTTCGATGTGTAAAAACTACTTTTGGGGACTTCCACAGTAACAGTCTCTGCGAGTCTGCGAACTGCATGTGTCCGATGTCGTGGTGAGGAGTGCTCTACGGGCATTAGCGCCGAACAAGGCATGCGGTACCGATAATATCATTGCGCGCGTTATTGTAGAGTGTGCGGAGGAGTTGGTGGTGCCGCTCACCAAGATATGTAGGATGTCTGTCGCAGCTGGAGTCTTCCCGGAGAGATGGAAGCAGGCAAACATTATTCCGATTTTCAAAAAAGGCGACAAAAACCTGCCTAAAAATTATCGTTCGGTCTCCCTGCTCAGTCTCTTCGGGAAGATTCTAGAGCGTGTAGTGTGCGACCAACTGTATTGCTATGTCTCATCTGTTATTTGTGTGGAGCAGCATGGCTTTGTTCCGAAGCGATCTTGCGCCACGAACTTAGCCATGTTTCTCAAAACCGCGTGGGAGGCCATATCGGACGGGTATCAGACGAACGCCATCTACACTGACTATTCGGCTGCATTTCAAAGTGTTAATCACGCGCTTATCATCCACAAGCTCGAACATTCATACAACCTTTGTGAAAACGCTCTAAAATGGTTCGTCTCGTACCTGTCCGATATATACACTGGCCGACTCCCATACAGAGGGTCATCGTGAACGGAGAAACATCCGATTGGAAACCTGTTATCTCCGGAGTTCCAGAGGGATCGATTGTGGCACCTCTAATTTGCTCGCTCTTCATCAACGATCTACCACGATCCCTCGACTCAGATTGTCTCATGTATGCCGATGACGTCAAAATTCATCGCAAAATTAGCACCCCGTCTGACAGGTGACTGCTGCAGGATGATCTCAGTCGTCTCTCAGCCTGGTCTGTCAGATGGGGACTCAACTTAAATCCATCCAAATGCAATAGACAGCTCCAAGTTTAAACTTGATCATGTCGAGGAGATACGTGACCTGGGTGTGACATTGGATCGAAAACTTACTTTTGCTGCGCACGTTGACAGCATCGTCAAACGAGCAAATCGATCGCTGGGTCTCCTCATCCGCTCTTTTCAATCTGGCTCGAACCACGGTTCAAACTTACATCGTAAAGCTATTGTAGCTGCCTATTTTTCCAACGTGCGATCTATTCTCGAGTTTTCAACTGTGGTCTGGGCTGGTGCGGCCGACTCCCATACAAAGCGGATCGATCGGGTGCAGCACAAATTCTTTATGTGGCTTCTCCACAACATCCGGAAATGCTCCTTCTCTCTCCTATCGTGACCTCTGTCACCACTTCAAAATCCCCACTCTAGCCGCAAGGCGAGTTTAGCATGATCTTTTCCTCAAAAACGTTCTATGCAGCAAGCTGGACACACCGCGTTTGCTCGAAAGCTTCTCTCTTCACGTGCCCGCCCGATCGACCCGCTAACAAAACCTGCTTAATGTTCCTCACTCTCGTGTCAACATCGTGCAGAATGGAATGTTCACTCGCTTGCCAATGGTCACGAACGCCTTCCTTAGAGAGAAGACTGTCCCGGCCGACATCTTCGATGATGGCCATGGCTCCTTTAAGCGGCAGGTGCTGAAGTATGTCAGGAAGCAGTGTGGATTGCATGATGTTCTGCGTGACATGTAACGCGTTTTTAATATTTTTCTGTTATCGTCTTTTTATTTATACTTTTGTAGCTGTATTTGTGTGTATCTGCTTACGTTTTTAATTATTTGACTTCGCCTGTCATTGGGTTCATCCCGCTGGTGATACAGTTGAAAAAAAGGACAACCAACATTTTATAATTTGCCGTCAGACCATTTTTAATTTGCTTGAAAAGTTGTGCACTGGAAGTTTCAAGGGCGTGAAATTAATTGGTGGTGACCGGAAAATTATCCACCAAAATATTTTCTAAGATAAGGGCTTCCGAAAAGAAAAGAAAAACTTTAAAAACTACTTTTGAGCTTACAATGCTGACACAATACGCTGTTTGGGTACGTTGCGTTGTATTGGCCTGGCAGGTCATATGGCGACCTGATGTCGGTGTAACAGGCATCAACCGAGAGGTGTCGTCGTCAGGAGTCACACTGGGCTTTGTTTCGAAAGCGTATGTCAAGTAGATGCGAAGTTATCGACGGACAGGTGCCCGAGCAGCGTATTATGTCAGCATTGCAAGGCTCAAAAATAGTTTGTACAGGTCAAACCCCACTTTTGTATACGAAAGGACATCAATGAAGCTCAAATAGTCATCAGACGAAAATGTGAATTTCAGCTTCGACAAGGTCAAGGTCACGGCGCAAAAAGTAGGTCACGAGGTCACGTGAAAAAATGAAAATCAAAATTCGTGATTGCCAAATTGTTCTTTTACTAATCCCGATCCAAACAAAAAAGTTTATCTTAAGCGCTTCTTTAGTCTCAGAGTCATTGGTGGTCAACATTAGGTCTGCACAGTGAACTTTGGGAAATTCGGAAGGCCGTATCTTCGATTTTTTGGGGGTCACCACCAATTAATTCCCCACCCTTGAAACCCCCAGTGTACAACTTTTCAAGAAAATTAAAAATGGTCGGACGGCAAATTTGATTTTGTTTTGGTTGTCGAATACGAATGCACCGGTTGTTTGTTACAGTTCGGTACATACGCATACGCCATACAGTTATTATTATCATCTGTATTACTATTTGATAAGCGTCTGTCTGTCTGTCTGTCTGTCTGTCTGTCTGTCTGTCTGTCTGTCTGTCTGTCTGTCTGTCTGTCTGTCTGTCTGTCTGTCTGTCTGTCTGTCTGTCTGTCTGTCTGTCTGTCTGTCTGTCTGTCTGTCTGTCTGTCTGTCTGTCTGTCTGTCTGTCTGTCTGTCTGTCTGTCTGTCTGTCTGTCTGTCTGTCTGTCTGTCTGTCTGTCTGTCTGTCTGTCTGTCTGTCTGTCTGTCTGTCTGTCTGTCTGTCTGTCTGTCTGTCTGTCTGTCTGTCTGTCTGTCTGTCTGTCTGTCTGTCTGTCTGTCTGTCTGTCTGTCTGTCTGTCTGTCTGTCTGTCTGTCTGTCTGTCTGTCTGTCTGTCTGTCTGTCTGTCTGTCTGTCTGTCTGTCTGTCTGTCTGTCTGTCTGTCTGTCTGTCTGTCTGTCTGTCTGTCTGTCTGTCTGTCTGTCTGTCTGTCTGTCTGTCTGTCTGTCTGTCTGTCTGTCTGTCTGTCTGTCTGTCTGTCTGTCTGTCTGTCTGTCTGTCTGTCTGTCTGTCTGTCTGTCTGTCTGTCTGTCTGTCTGTCTGTCTGTCTGTCTGTCTGTCTGTCTGTCTGTCTGTCTGTCTGTCTGTCTGTCTGTCTGTCTGTCTGTCTGTCTGTCTGTCTGTCTGTCTGTCTGTCTGTCTGTCTGTCTGTCTGTCTGTCTGTCTGTCTGTCTGTCTGTCTGTCTGTCTGTCTGTCTGTCTGTCTGTCTGTCTGTCTGTCTGTCTGTCTGTCTGTCTGTCTGTCTGTCTGTCTGTCTGTCTGTCTGTCTGTCTGTCTGTCTGTCTGTCTGTCTGTCTGTCTGTCTGTCTGTCTGTCTGTCTGTCTGTCTGTCTGTCTGTCTGTCTGTCTGTCTGTCTGTCTGTCTGTCTGTCTGTCTGTCTGTCTGTCTGTCTGTCTGTCTGTCTGTCTGTCTGTCTGTCTGTCTGTCTGTCTGTCTGTCTGTCTGTCTGTCTGTCTGTCTGTCTGTCTGTCTGTCTGTCTGTCTGTCTGTCTGTCTGTCTGTCTGTCTGTCTGTCT
>JAXIVJ010009023.1:17500-27500 GCA_036785665.1 Chirona hameri
CACTGGCCCATCTGTGTTGGAGCGACTGGTGTCACCAGGTGGCGACCTCACAGTGGGCCCACCTGACCCCGAGCACACAGACGTGTCCTGGAGCGTCCCGATCTGACCCTGAGCAGCGCCCTGGGGCGCCTCGATCTGACCCCGAGCAGCGCCCTGGGGCGCTTCGACCGGCCACTGTTGCCAGCCAAACGACCGGACCGGGAGGTCCGAAACTCAGCTGAGCATCGCCAGGCAATCTGAGTGGTGATCGACGACCTCCCACCGTCAACAACACCACCCGCTGTCACGGACAACACCACCCGCTGTCACGGACAACACCACCCGCTGTCACGGACAACACCACCTGCTGTCACGGAAAACACCACCCGATGTCACGGACAACACCACCCGCTGTCACGGACAACGCCACCCGCTGTCACGGACAACACCACCCCCTGTCACGGACAACAACACCCGCTGTCACGGAGAACACCATCCACTGTCACGGACAACACCACCCGCTGTCACGGACAACACCACCCGCTGTCATGGACAACATCACCCACTGTCACGGACAACACCACCCGCTGTCACCGACAACGCCACCCGCTGTCACGGACGCCATCCGCTGTCACGGACGCCATCCGCTGCCACGGTCAACACCGCCAGTTGTCACGGACAACGCCACCCGCTGTCACGGACGCTACCCGCTGTCACGGGCAACACCAGCCGCTGTCACGGACGCTACCCGCTGTCACGGACAACACCACCCGCTGTCACGGACAACACCAACCGCTGTCACGGACGCCGCCCGCTGTCACGGACAACACCACCCGCTTTCACGGACAACACCACCCGCTGTCACCGACAACGCCACCCGCTGTCACGGACGCCATTCGCTGTCACGGTCAACGCCGCCAGTTGTCACGGACAACGCCACCCGCTGCCACGGACGCTACCCGCTGTCACTGACAACACCACCCGCTGTCACCGACAACGCCGCCCGCTGTCACGGACAACACCACCCGCTGTCACGGGCAACACTGTTTCTGACGTGGACAACCCGGTCTCCACCATTGACAACTCTCCTACCACGGACAACACAGCTCAATGTCGCGGACGGCATGCCTCCTACCACGAACAACGCTGCTCCCTGCTCAGGACAACTCCATGCAGCGGTGTCGATTTTTCAAAACGGTTGGGGGGGGGGGGGGGCGAACACACTGGCGGATCCAGCCTCCCTCCGTGGGGGCATCTTTTTGTGGCTAAAAGGTATTTTTTGGTAAAAGGTAAAAAGTATATATTTTTCCTCTGCGGATTTTGGTCGGTCACCTTATTTTGGTATTCGAAAGAAATTAACTTTAAAAAAATGCGGATTAAAAAAAAATCAGTTTTTTTTGGGGAGTCAAAAACACAAACTTTTGCGAATCCGAGACAGACATTTTGAAGCGAATGTCATTTTGTTTGTTTGTTTTTTTTGTGTGTGAAATATGCTTCAAAACTCGATTTTCTATATTTGTTCAAACATTTATCATTTTTCCATCAAAAATGGCATGACATGACGTCAACGTCATTATCTCCCAAAACACTACATGAATTTAATTGGAATTGGGTAAGAAGACGTAGAATTGATGCAGCATAAGGTACTGAAAACTTTACGTTGATATCTATCATAGTTTTCAAGTTATTGCGAAGATCCGGGAGGGGGCAGATTCTGTCCCCCCCCCCCCCCCCCCCCCCCCGCCAGCGGGGTGCGGGTTAAGTGTCACCGCGGGTCTGCTTGAATTGCTTCAGGTGCGCTGTTTTCTCTATCATTGAAAGCAAGGGATACATACAAACTTAAAATTCAATCACTTGATAAAAAAACTTCAGTTTTCATTAAGTTTCTCCTAAGATCATTGTTTTTCACTTTCAGTGCAGGGAACGCGCGGGGGCCATACTTGTATTGAATGCCCCTTCCAGATTCCTAGGGGGGGCATTTGCCCCTGATGCCCCCTCCCCCTGGATCCGCCAGTGGCCGAACAGGGACGGATCCAAGGGGAGCCTATCAGCGCCATGGCTTTACCGAAACCACCAAAATCGGCTGAAAATTAACACATTAAAAAAAAAATATAGGCAACATGTACAAAGGACAGTATTTGTAACCAATTCATAATGCAAAAACAGACGAAATCTCATGAGTTTTGGAATTTTGTCGGCCGGCCCTCAAACCAACATTTTGGCCGGTCTGCATCCGCCAGAAGGCCCGAGTCCTTACTTGGAACCCTTACTTAGTAAAACGGCAGTGTTAACCTGCCATTGACTGGGGGAGGGGGGGGGGGGCGCAAATATCTCCCCGACGAATTCTCAAAATTTCTCAAAAACTAATAGCGATAGCAACGTGAAACTTTGGGTACCTTCTCCTACACCAATTGTACGTCTTCTGGGCATAAATGAAGAACTTTTTGCGAGAAAAAAAGTCGAGATATAACGAATTTAGTGAAGTCACTACACACGAGCTTGGCGAATAAAACAAAAATCAGCTAAACTTTAAGAGATCATACAGTCTATATTTTGAGCAAAATGCAATAAAAAAACGTCAGAAAATAGAAAATGGCAAGGACTACAAAAGGTTCTCGGATTTGTGAAAACTTTGGTTTTTGACCCCTAAAAAAATAATTTTACAAAAATCAATTTAATAAACATTTCTTCGGAAAAATGCCCTAAAAATCAAACATTGCAAATATGTTTTTAAAAAATCACCGGATTTCGCATCTTTATACATAAAGAGGGGATTTAAAACAAACTTGTCTTAGTAAAACCTGCGTAGGCTTTCTTTTGAAATAGGAAACGTTTCAATTTGTTTGCCTATTTCAGGCGGTTGGGGAGGCTTCATTGTCCACTCTTGGATCCGCCAGCCGCCAGAAACATTGGGGGGGGCGAGCGGGTACCATTGGGGCCCCGGGGGTGAGCGGGTACCATTGGGGGGGGGGGGCGAGCTGGTACCATGGGTGGGGGGGCGAGGGTACCATGGGGGGGGGGGGCGAACTCAACATGGGGGGAGGCCACCCCAAAAGTATATAAATCGACACCTATGACTCCATGTCAAAGACAACTCCATTCCCTGCCATAGGCAACTCCATTATCCGCAACTGACAACTCCATTCTTTGCCAAGGACGACTCCGCACCACAGAAAACGCTGCAGCGCTGCAACGGGAAACTCTGCCCTGCCGCGTCCGCTGCCGGTCACGATAAACTGCCCTTCCTGTCACGATAAACTGCGCTTCCCGTTACGGACAAATCTGCCGTAATCCGACCTCACTGGGCTCTTCTGTAACTGACAGCGAAGCGCTCCCGTCTCGGAGAACTCGGCAATAGATAGCATCGTGCCTGGCTGCCCCAGCCCTGTGGCGGGCCACACCTCCCTCTTGGAGGGCTCACACAGAGCCTCCTCGCCGTGCCCCGTGGCGTCGCTCCAACCGGCAGCCGGCCAGCTCAACAGGTCGCCGCTGGGTCATCGGAGCCGGGAGCGGGTCGCGACCGTCATCGGCGCGGGCCATCTGATGGTGGTGGCGGTGGCGCGCGCCGCGTGGGGCCCTGATGGCGCCGGCTCCCACAAAGACAGGCCATTCGTCAGCCGTGACGGCGGCGGCCGCGGCCGCCAGCCGGCAGCGCTCTTGCGTCATCGGCCGCTCTTGGCACGCGCCGCCGGCGATGACGAATCACGGACGGCGGCGGCGGCGGCGGTGGCGGCGGTGGCGGTGGCGGTGGCGGTGGCGGCGCGGCGGAGGCGGCGCGGCGGAGGTGGTAGAGGCCTCCCTCCTGCCCCGATCTGTGACGAGATGAGGTGTATTCCCGCGGCTCGTCGACGCATAAATCACCGTCCCATCCGGGTGTCATGGCGGTGTCGGCTACGACGTAATGACGGGACCGGATGCTCCGCCGCAGTCATTTTATAACAGAGACGGATCATCTCTCGGCTCTTCATCGTCTCATGACACAGCATGATTTGGGTCAACACAGATACGTCCATATTTAACTCTGGCAACGCATCCACCATCATAGCACACCATTTACCGCACCAGCATCAGGCGCGGATCCAGGATTTCGGTCAGGGGGGGGGCGACATAGTTTAGTTTAGTTTATTTCAATCATACAAAAAGTTGCGCCCTACGGGCGCGTTTGTATGGCGCGACATGGGCGCGACATGGGCGCGACCCGGGCTCAGGGGGGGGGGGGGGGGGGGGGGGGCGCCCTATTTCCCCCCCCCCCCCTGGATCCGCGCCTGAGCATATCCTGACTTCTCACTACTCGTGTGATGATCACTACTCGTGTGATGTGTGATGATATGCCCGGCCACTGCATTTGATTTCAATACCGAAACATCTCACCAAATAATCATACCCAAGCATCTTAACATTCTCATCGACATTTCATCCATCTGTCGGTCTGTCATCAGGTCATCAGGTCCGTGTCCATCCGGTCCATTCCACCGCTGCTTCGTCTCATCTCAGCTCACTGCTAACAGATCCCGCTGTCCGCTGTCCGCTGTCCGCTGTCCGCTGTGTTCTGTCCGCTGCCGGCCTGTGTAGTTTACAGCTCACCTGCCCGGCTGACCAGCCCGCCCCAGCCCGACCCAGCCCGCCCCAGCCCGCCCCAGCCCGCCCCAGCCCGTCCATGGCCCGGGCCGGGCCGGCGCCCCGTCGCTGCCGACGCTGCTGCATTGACGTCATGGGCCGACCGGCGTCGGCGCCGTCTCCTCCGACGGCGCCAATCCGGCCTCCGCCGGCCGGCCGGAGACTCCCCGGGGTCACATCCGCCGCAAACAGCGGAAAACTCCTCGGTCGTAAACCCTGACGCGGACATTGGTCGGCCGCAGGCACCACGGCTGCCAGGACGGTGACCAAGACTGAGACGGTCATCCTGCAAAACAGCGGCCAAAAGGGGCCGGCTCAGACCGCTCCTTTCGACGATCTGCCCTCAGGGCAGACACCGCGTCGGGACCGCCTCGGAGCAGTCACCGCGCCGCGCCGGGACCGCCGCCGCAGCCGACGCACGCGTCGCAGCCGCGCCACTTCCGTCGTCGGCGCGTCGTAAACAGGTCTGGGCTCGTCGCGTCTGCA
The DNA here is from genome assembly GCA_036785665.1 of Chirona hameri. Taxonomy (NCBI): domain Eukaryota; kingdom Metazoa; phylum Arthropoda; class Thecostraca; order Balanomorpha; family Balanidae; genus Chirona; species Chirona hameri. The sequence goes on from JAXIVJ010009023.1 coordinate 22,583, forward strand.
GCGGCGGCAGGAAGCGGAGCTCTCTAATGACGCGCATGGCCTGCCGGTGGCTGCCACGGCGGCCAATTAAACCAAGCCAGCGGCCGGGGCCAGGAGCAGAAAAACGCCGCAGCTTCCGCGCCACGTCCGCCGCGACGGTGCCGACGACCGCCGAAAAACGCGCAGATTCGACGGGGGGGGCGCTAGGTGCAGCCGTCGACGGCGATAAGACGCCAAAGTGCGACCGAGGGTGGGACGGTACGCGCGGCGGCTGGGTGTCTGCGAAACCCCGTAGTCTGCCGGCCAGTGCCGACTACAGTTACTCCAGACAAGTCGTGAGACCAGTACGCCACATCTACGATTTGATGTCGCTGCATCAAGAACCATAAAAGTGACAACCATATAAAAGTGTCAACCAGTACCTTAAATGATCAAGGCTATGAAACTCATGCTGAAAATATAACGATACCCCCCCCCCCCCCCCCCCCGACGTCCAACCCACGAAATCATCCGAAATCCACATACCAGGAACATCCTCATCAGGATTTGTATTTAACCTGGAGACAACCTGTGCGCGGGTCAGCCCCGGCGCACGGCTGGATCGCGACTGACGCCCTTATTACCGCCCAGTCGGGCCCATCACTACTGCACCCTGACGTCATCCAGTCCGGCCCATCACTACTGCGCCCTGACGTCAGAAGCGCTCGTAAATGAGCAGCTGGACACGACAAGAAGCAGTTCGCGGTCGGTCGGCAGCCACCAAAAATAGACGTCAGCGTCATGGCGCCCACCAATTTAGATGGCGGCCCGCCGAAATAGCGGCCACCGGAGTCGATACTCACAGACGGTGCCGCGCCGTCACAAAGGTGTGTGAATATCAGACTTGTGCCTGGATCCCGAAGTTGGTTCTGGGATCCCAGTGGATCCATCTGCGTACAATGCATGAAGATCTGGGATCCTCCTGGATCCCTCGGCGTAAATTGTAGATCCCACGGCATGAAATATATCAGGATCTGGGATCTTTGTGGATCCCTCGGCTTATTGTGTACCTGGATCAGGTGTCCCATGTGTATCCCGGGACACAGCACAGGACACAGAGATACGGATCTCAGCTGGATCCCGGGATCCAGGCACATGTCTGGTGAGTATGTTGGTGTGTGCGTTAATTTGTATGTAAGTTTGGGTGCGCGTTCGTGTAAGAGTTCTCGCGCGAGAGCGAAATTTGTGACAAAATATTCAGAAAATATAATATTGGACTTCAGCTCTGTGACATGCAAACAAACAAAACGAAAAAATATATGCATCGTTTTGCACGATGACATGCTGTCTAAAAAAACAGCATTTGAACATTACCGTCATGTCGGTGGGGCGGGACATCATTTCTCCATACTGACGCCCGGCGGTGCTGCCCAGTGTATGTACTTAGGAGGCGGGGGACGACCGACGGGCCACGCCACTGCAGCGTGATCCATACTTCATGCCCACTCCACCAACCAAGCGACGCCAAGGCCGCTGGACCGGGCCGGGTGGGGAAGGGGTGGCAGGGACGGACTGTACCTACGTGTTCCTCAAACATACATACGTGCATACCTACACACTAGACAGCCCCGGCACCGGGTCATTAAGTCCGCCATACCCGGGTACTATTATTTAAGACCAACCTATGATGCTGGCTTTGGTTTCCTTCAGAACGCTGTGTGGTCTTAGTTGATCAGAGACCAGAAGAGGTCAAGGCCACACTCGACACTCGGCGGTCCACTATCGGGTCTGATTCGAGCGCACCAGTCCCCTATCGGGTCTGATTCGAGCGCACCAGTTCGGCAAATGTCCACTATCAGTCCACTATCTGGTCTGATTCGAGCACACCAGTTCGGCAAATGTCCCCTATCAGTCCACTATCTGGTCTGATTCGAGCGCACCAGTCTGATTCGAGCGCACCAGTTCGGCAAATGCGGCCGAGCAATGTCGAGCGGCTATTTGCAGCGCCTGTCGTCCAGCCGACAACTGGTTATTGGCGTGCCCATTGGATTATCGAGGGATTCAGTGTCTGTTGGCGTTGTTCCGTTAGCGGCAACGCCAGCCAGCCAGTCTTCCGTCAACGCCGGGTCGGTTCCGAAAGGCCAGACACCCCGGTAGAAGTAGGAAGAGTGCAGGCCTCGCGAACCGCGGTGATGTTCGCGGCTAACCGGACAGAGCCACCGCACTGTTACCGGTCCGACCTGCTCTCCAGCCGGTGTGCCTCCTCTCCAGCCGGTGTGACGTGTTGGTCCTGCTCTCCAGCCGGTGTGACGTGTTGGTCCTGCTCTCCAGCCGGTGTGACGTGTTGGTGTTACCGGCCCGACCTGCTCTCCAGCCGGTGTGCCTCCTCTCCAGCCGGTGTGACGTGTTGGTGTTACCGGCCCGACCTGCTCTCCAGCCGGTGTGCCTCCTCTCCAGCCGGTGTGACGTGTTGGTGTTACCGGCCCGACCTGCTCTCCAGCCGGTGTGCCTCCTCTCCAGCCGGTGTGACGTGTTGGTGTTACCGGCCCGACCTGCTCTCCAGCCGGTGTGCCTCCTCTCCAGCCGGTGTGACGTGTTGGTGTTACCGGCCCGACCTGCTCTCCAGCCGGTGTGCCTCCTCTCCAGCCGGTGTGACGTGTTGGTGTTACCGGCCCGACCTGCTCTCCAGCCGGTGTGCCTCCTCTCCAGCCGGTGTGACGTGTTGGTGTTACCGGCCCGACCTGCTCTCCAGCGGTGTGCCTCCTCTCCAGCCGGTGTGACGTGTTGGTGTTACCGGCCCGACCTGCTCTCCAGCCGGTGTGCCTCCTCTCCAGCCGGTGTGACGTGTTGGTGTTACCGGCCCGACCTGCTCTCCAGCCGGTGTGACGTGTTGGTGTTACCGGCCCGACCTGCTCTCCAGCCGGTGTGCCTCCTCTCCAGCCGGTGTGACGTGTTGGTCCTGCTCTCCAGCCGGTGTGACGTGTTGGTCCTGCTCTCCAGCCGGTGTGACGTGTTGGTGTTACCGGCCCGACCTGCTCTCCAGCCGGTGTGCCTCCTCTCCAGCCGGTGTGACGTGTTGGTCCTGCTCTCCAGCCGTGTGACGTGTTGGTCCTGCTCTCCAGCCGGTGTGACGTGTTGGTGTTACCGGCCCGACCTGCTCTCCAGCCGGTGTGCCTCCTCTCCAGCCGGTGTGACGTGTTGGTGTTACCGGCCCGACCTGCTCTCCAGCCGGTGTGCCTCCTCTCCAGCCGGTGTGACGTGTTGGTGTTACCGGCCCGACCTGCTCTCCAGCCGGTGTGCCTCCTCTCCAGCCGGTGTGACGTGTTGGTGTTACCGGCCCGACCTGCTCTCCAGCCGGTGTGCCTCCTCTCCAGCCGGTGTGACGTGTTGGTGTTACCGGCCCGACCTGCTCTCCAGCCGGTGTGCCTCCTCTCCAGCCGGTGTGACGTGTTGGTGTTACGGCCCGACCTGCTCTCCAGCCGGTGTGCCTCCTCTCCAGCCGGTGTGACGTGTTGGTGTTACCGGCCCGACCTGCTCTCCAGCCGGTGTGACGTGTTGGTGTTACCGGCCCGACCTGCTCTCCAGCCGGTGTGCCTCCTCTCCAGCCGGTGTGACGTGTTGGTGTTACCGGCCCGACCTGCTCTCCAGCCGGTGTGCCTCCTCTCCAGCCGGTGTGACGTGTTGGTGTTACCGGCCCGACCTGCTCTCCAGCCGGTGTGCCTGCTCTCCAGCCGGTGTGACGTGTTGGTGTTACCGGCCCGACCTGCTCTCCAGCCGGTGTGACGTGTTGGTGTTACCGGCCCGACCTGCTCTCCAGCCGGTGTGCCTCCTCTCCAGCCGGTGTGACGTGTTGGTCCTGCTCTCCAGCCGGTGTGACGTGTTGGTCCTGCTCTCCAGCCGGTGTGACGTGTTGGTGTTACCGGCCCGACCTGCTCTCCAGCCGGTGTGCCTCCTCTCCAGCCGGTGTGACGTGTTGGTGTTACCGGCCCGACCTGCTCTCCAGCCGGGTGACGTGTTGGGAATGTATCGGCGCCCACGCAAACCCAGTTCGGCGAAGACAGACAGCATCGCAGACAGGAAATCCTGCACTGATACCGCCGAGTCAGAACCTGCGACTGCACCAGTACACGTCAAGGCCGACCTGAATCCATTTCAAACAGACGGCAGACAAAATCAATGTCCGCTGTTTACAATCGGCAGTTTGTGTTGTGACTTGTGTAATTCGCCATAATCTGAACACACAGAATACAATTTCAGATGAGTTCGAAGGCCAGCGAAATCAATAAAAGCTACAACAGCATTTTCGTCGTAACTCGGACTGTTAACAGGACATGGTGAACGCCACGCGTATACGTCATATCGGGGATATCCCTCATTTGTGCTCTATCGTCAGGGCTGTCCAGATGCCTCTTTTGTGCTCCATGGGCAGGGCTGTCCAGATGCCTATTCAGCGAGGATCGTTCTTCTCAGAATCCAGGGAGCCCCACGAGGGCCAGTATAGGCTCCTCAGACACCGGGAGCCCCGCAAGGGCCCCGCGGGGCGTCCCACCAGAGCGGGGCGACTCGCGTCGTTTACGCAGCGCTAAGCCGCACGCAAACGGACAGCGTCGAGAGAGACGGACGAGAGCGTCGGTGTGCGACGTGAGCCGGCAACGCGGCCTGCCGCCGCCGCCGGCACAAACACACACACACACACACACACACACACACACACACACACACACACACACACACACACACACACACACACACACACACACACACACACACACACACACACACACACACACACACACACACACACACACACACACACACACACACACACACACACACACACACATACACACACACACACACACACACACACACACACACCCACAGTCGCGCGCCTGTTTGTGGACCGGGAGCTCCCCTCGGCAGACGGCCGCCGCCGTGGGGGCGCCCGTCACGCTGCTGT
>JAXIVJ010009023.1:30000-35000 GCA_036785665.1 Chirona hameri
GTGTATGTGTGTATGTGTGTATGTGTGTATGTGTGTATGTGTGTATGTGTGTATGTGTGTATGTGTGTATGTGTGTATGTGTGTATGTGTGTATGTGTGTATGTGTGTATGTGTGTATGTGTGTATGTGTGTATGTGTGTATGTGTGTATGTGTGTATGTGTGTATGTGTGTATGTGTGTATGTGTGTATGTGTGTATGTGTGTATGTGTGTATGTGTGTATGTGTGTATGTGTGTATGTGTGTATGTGTGTATGTGTGTATGTGTGTATGTGTGTATGTGTGTATGTGTGTATGTGTGTATGTGTGTATGTGTGTATGTGTGTATGTGTGTATGTGTGTATGTGTGTATGTGTGTATGTGTGTATGTGTGTATGTGTGTATGTGTGTATGTGTGTATGTGTGTATGTGTGTATGTGTGTATGTGTGTATGTGTGTATGTGTGTATGTGTGTATGTGTGTATGTGTGTATGTGTGTATGTGTGTATGTGTGTATGTGTGTATGTGTGTATGTGTGTATGTGTGTATGTGTGTATGTGTGTATGTGTGTATGTGTGTATGTGTGTATGTGTGTATGTGTGTATGTGTGTATGTGTGTATGTGTGTATGTGTGTATGTGTGTATGTGTGTATGTGTGTATGTGTGTATGTGTGTATGTGTGTATGTGTGTATGTGTGTATGTGTGTATGTGTGTATGTGTGTATGTGTGTATGTGTGTATGTGTGTATGTGTGTATGTGTGTATGTGTGTATGTGTGTATGTGTGTATGTGTGTATGTGTGTATGTGTGTATGTGTGTATGTGTGTATGTGTGTATGTGTGTATGTGTGTATGTGTGTATGTGTGTATGTGTGTATGTGTGTATGTGTGTATGTGTGTATGTGTGTATGTGTGTATGTGTGTATGTGTGTATGTGTGTATGTGTGTATGTGTGTATGTGTGTATGTGTGTATGTGTGTATGTGTGTATGTGTGTATGTGTGTATGTGTGTATGTGTGTATGTGTGTATGTGTGTATGTGTGTATGTGTGTATGTGTGTATGTGTGTATGTGTGTATGTGTGTATGTGTGTATGTGTGTATGTGTGTATGTGTGTATGTGTGTATGTGTGTATGTGTGTATGTGTGTATGTGTGTATGTGTGTATGTGTGTATGTGTGTATGTGTGTATGTGTGTATGTGTGTATGTGTGTATGTGTGTATGTGTGTATGTGTGTATGTGTGTATGTGTGTATGTGTGTATGTGTGTATGTGTGTATGTGTGTATGTGTGTATGTGTGTATGTGTGTATGTGTGTATGTGTGTATGTGTGTATGTGTGTATGTGTGTATGTGTGTATGTGTGTATGTGTGTATGTGTGTATGTGTGTATGTGTGTATGTGTGTATGTGTGTATGTGTGTATGTGTGTATGTGTGTATGTGTGTATGTGTGTATGTGTGTATGTGTGTATGTGTGTATGTGTGTGTGTATGTGTGTATGTGTGTATGTGTGTATGTGTGTATGTGTGTATGTGTGTATGTGTGTATGTGTGTATGTGTGTATGTGTGTATGTGTGTATGTGTGTATGTGTGTATGTGTGTATGTGTGTATGTGTGTATGTGTGTATGTGTGTATGTGTGTATGTGTGTATGTGTGTATGTGTGTATGTGTGTATGTGTGTATGTGTGTATGTGTGTATGTGTGTATGTGTGTATGTGTGTATGTGTGTATGTGTGTATGTGTGTATGTGTGTATGTGTGTATGTGTGTATGTGTGTATGTGTGTATGTGTGTATGTGTGTATGTGTGTATGTGTGTATGTGTGTATGTGTGTATGTGTGTATGTGTGTATGTGTGTATGTGTGTATGTGTGTATGTGTGTATGTGTGTATGTGTGTATGTGTGTATGTGTGTATGTGTGTATGTGTGTATGTGTGTATGTGTGTATGTGTGTATGTGTGTATGTGTGTATGTGTGTATGTGTGTATGTGTGTATGTGTGTATGTGTGTATGTGTGTATGTGTGTATGTGTGTATGTGTGTATGTGTGTATGTGTGTATGTGTGTATGTGTGTATGTGTGTATGTGTGTATGTGTGTATGTGTGTATGTGTGTATGTGTGTATGTGTGTATGTGTGTATGTGTGTATGTGTGTATGTGTGTATGTGTGTATGTGTGTATGTGTGCATGTGTGCATGTGTGCATGTGTGTATGTGTGTATGTGTGTATGTGTGTATGTGTGTATGTGTGTATGTGTGTATGTGTGTATGTGTGTATGTGTGTATGTGTGTATGTGTGTATGTGTGTATGTGTGTATGTGTGTATGTGTGTATGTGTGTATGTGTGTATGTGTGTATGTGTGTATGTGTGTATGTGTGTATGTGTGTATGTGTGTATGTGTGTATGTGTGTATGTGTGTATGTGTGTATGTGTGTATGTGTGTATGTGTGTATGTGTGTATGTGTGTATGTGTGTATGTGTGTATGTGTGTATGTGTGTATGTGTGTATGTGTGTATGTGTGTATGTGTGTATGTGTGTATGTGTGTATGTGTGTATGTGTGTATGTGTGTATGTGTGTATGTGTGTATGTGTGTATGTGTGTATGTGTGTATGTGTGTATGTGTGTATGTGTGTATGTGTGTATGTGTGTATGTGTGTATGTGTGTATGTGTGTATGTGTGTATGTGTGTATGTGTGTATGTGTGTATGTGTGTATGTGTGTATGTGTGTATGTGTGTATGTGTGTATGTGTGTATGTGTGTATGTGTGTATGTGTGTATGTGTGTATGTGTGTATGTGTGTATGTGTGTATGTGTGTATGTGTGTATGTGTGTATGTGTGTATGTGTGTATGTGTGTATGTGTGTATGTGTGTATGTGTGTATGTGTGTATGTGTGTATGTGTGTATGTGTGTATGTGTGTATGTGTGTATGTGTGTATGTGTGTATGTGTGTATGTGTGTATGTGTGTATGTGTGTATGTGTGTATGTGTGTATGTGTGTATGTGTGTATGTGTGTATGTGTGTATGTGTGTATGTGTGTATGTGTGTATGTGTGTATGTGTGTATGTGTGTATGTGTGTATGTGTGTATGTGTGTATGTGTGTATGTGTGTATGTGTGTATGTGTGTATGTGTGTATGTGTGTATGTGTGTATGTGTGTATGTGTGTATGTGTGTATGTGTGTATGTGTGTATGTGTGTATGTGTGTATGTGTGTATGTGTGTATGTGTGTATGTGTGTATGTGTGTATGTGTGTATGTGTGTATGTGTGTATGTGTGTATGTGTGTATGTGTGTATGTGTGTATGTGTGTATGTGTGTATGTGTGTATGTGTGTATGTGTGTATGTGTGTATGTGTGTATGTGTGTATGTGTGTATGTGTGTATGTGTGTATGTGTGTATGTGTGTATGTGTGTATGTGTGTATGTGTGTATGTGTGTATGTGTGTATGTGTGTATGTGTGTATGTGTGTATGTGTGTATGTGTGTATGTGTGTATGTGTGTATGTGTGTATGTGTGTATGTGTGTATGTGTGTATGTGTGTATGTGTGTATGTGTGTATGTGTGTATGTGTGTATGTGTGTATGTGTGTATGTGTGTATGTGTGTATGTGTGTATGTGTGTATGTGTGTATGTGTGTATGTGTGTATGTGTGTATGTGTGTATGTGTGTATGTGTGTATGTGTGTATGTGTGTATGTGTGTATGTGTGTATGTGTGTATGTGTGTATGTGTGTATGTGTGTATGTGTGTATGTGTGTATGTGTGTATGTGTGTATGTGTGTATGTGTGTATGTGTGTATGTGTGTATGTGTGTATGTGTGTATGTGTGTATGTGTGTATGTGTGTATGTGTGTATGTGTGTATGTGTGTATGTGTGTATGTGTGTATGTGTGTATGTGTGTATGTGTGTATGTGTGTATGTGTGTATGTGTGTATGTGTGTATGTGTGTATGTGTGTATGTGTGTATGTGTGTATGTGTGTATGTGTGTATGTGTGTATGTGTGTATGTGTGTATGTGTGTATGTGTGTATGTGTGTATGTGTGTATGTGTGTATGTGTGTATGTGTGTATGTGTGTATGTGTGTATGTGTGTATGTGTGTATGTGTGTATGTGTGTATGTGTGTATGTGTGTATGTGTGTATGTGTGTATGTGTGTATGTGTGTATGTGTGTATGTGTGTATGTGTGTATGTGTGTATGTGTGTATGTGTGTATGTGTGTATGTGTGTATGTGTGTATGTGTGTATGTGTGTATGTGTGTATGTGTGTATGTGTGTATGTGTGTATGTGTGTATGTGTGTATGTGTGTATGTGTGTATGTGTGTATGTGTGTATGTGTGTATGTGTGTATGTGTGTATGTGTGTATGTGTGTATGTGTGTATGTGTGTATGTGTGTATGTGTGTATGTGTGTATGTGTGTATGTGTGTATGTGTGTATGTGTGTATGTGTGTATGTGTGTATGTGTGTATGTGTGTATGTGTGTATGTGTGTATGTGTGTATGTGTGTATGTGTGTATGTGTGTATGTGTGTATGTGTGTATGTGTGTATGTGTGTATGTGTGTATGTGTGTATGTGTGTATGTGTGTATGTGTGTATGTGTGTATGTGTGTATGTGTGTATGTGTGTATGTGTGTATGTGTGTATGTGTGTATGTGTGTATGTGTGTATGTGTGTATGTGTGTATGTGTGTATGTGTGTATGTGTGTATGTGTGTATGTGTGTATGTGTGTATGTGTGTATGTGTGTATGTGTGTATGTGTGTATGTGTGTATGTGTGTATGTGTGTATGTGTGTATGTGTGTATGTGTGTATGTGTGTATGTGTGTATGTGTGTATGTGTGTATGTGTGTATGTGTGTATGTGTGTATGTGTGTATGTGTGTATGTGTGTATGTGTGTATGTGTGTATGTGTGTATGTGTGTATGTGTGTATGTGTGTATGTGTGTATGTGTGTATGTGTGTATGTGTGTATGTGTGTATGTGTGTATGTGTGTATGTGTGTATGTGTGTATGTGTGT
>JAXIVJ010009023.1:45000-52940 GCA_036785665.1 Chirona hameri
GGGTAGGTACTCCCCGGGTCGGATGGGTAGGTACTCCCCTGGATCGGAGGGTAGGTTCTCCCCTGGGTCGGCTTGGTAGGTACTCCCCGGGTCGGATGGGTAGGTACTCCCCTGGATCGGAGGGTAGGTTCTCCCCTGGGTCGGCTGGGTAGGTACTCCCCGGGTCGGATGGGTAGGTACTCTCCTGGATCGGAGGGTAGGTTCTCCCCTGGGTCGGCTGGGTAGGTACTCCCCGTGTCGGATGGGAGGTACTCCCCTGGATCGGAGGGTAGGTTCTCCCCTGGGTCGGCTGAGTGGGTACTCCCCTGGGTCGGCTGGGTAAGTACTCCCCTGGGTCGGATGGGTAGGCACTCCCCGGGTCGGATGGATAGGTATTCCCCTGGATCGGAGGGTAGGTTCTCCCCTGGGTCGGCTGAGTGGGTACTCCCCGGGTCGGCTGGGTAGGTACTCCCCTGGGTCGGCTGAGTGGGTACTCCCCTGGGTCGGCTGGGTAGGTACTCCCCGGGTCGGATGGGTAGGTACTCCCCTGGATCGGAGGGTAGGTTCTCCCCTGGGTCGGCTGAGTGGGTACTCCCCTGGGTCGGCTGGGTAGGTACTCCCCTGGGTCGGATGGGTAGGTACTCCCCGGGTCGGATGGATAGGTACTCCCCGGGTCGGCTGGGTAGGTACTCCCCGGGTCGGCTGGGTAGGTACTCCCCGGGTCGGATGGGTAGGTACTCCCCTGGATCGGAGGGTAGGTTCTCCCCTGGGTCGGCTGGGTAGGTACTCCCCGGGTCGGATGGGTAGGTACTCCCCTGGATCGGAGGGTAGGTTCTCCCCTGGGTCGGCTGGGTAGGTACTCCCCGGGTCGGATGGGTAGGTACTCCCCTGGATCGGAGGGTAGGTTCTCCCCTGGGTCGGCTGGGTAGGTACTCCCCGGGTCGGATGGGTAGGTACTCCCCTGGATCGGAGGGTAGGTACTCCCCTGGGTCGGATGGGTAGGTACCCCCGGGTCGGATGGATAGGTACTCCCCGGGTCGGCTGGGTAGGTACTCCCCTGGGTCGGCTGAGTGGGTACTCCCCTGGGTCGGCTGGGTAGGTACTCCCCTGGGTCGGATGGGTAGGTACTCCCCGGGTCGGATGGATAGGTACTCCCCGGGTCGGATGGGTAGGTACTCCCCTGGATCGGAGGGTAGGTTCTCCCCTGGGTCGGCTGAGTGGATAATCCCCTGGGTCGGCTGGGTAGGTACTCCCCTGGGTCGGATGGGTAGGTACTCCCCGGGTCGGATGGATAGGTACTCCCCGGGTCGGCTGGGTAGATACTCCCCTGGGTCGGCTGGGTAGGTACTCCCCTGGGTCGGCTGGGTAGGTACTCCCCTGGGTCGGCTGGGTAGGTACTCCCCGGGTCGGCTGGGTAGGTACTCCCCGGGTCGGCTGGGTAGGTACTCCCCGGGTCGGCTGGGTAGATACTCCCCCGGGTCGGCTGGGTAGGTACTCCCTGGGTCGGATGGGTAGGTACTCCCCGGGTCGGCTGGGTAGGTACTCCCCTGGATCGGAGGGTAGGTACTCCCCGGGTCGGCTGGGTAGATACTCCCCTGGGTCGGCTGGGTAGGTACTCCCCTGAGTCGGCTGGGTAGGTACTCCCCTGGGTCGGCTGGGTAGGTACTCCCCGGGTCGGCTGGGTAGGTACTCCCCTGGGTCGGCTGGGTAGGTACTCCCCGGGTCGGATGGGTAGGTACTCCCCTGGATCGGAGGGTAGGTTCTCCCCTGGGTCGGCTGGGTAGGTACTCCCCTGGGTCGGCTGAGTGGGTACTCCCCTGGGTCGGCTGGGTAGGTACACCCCTGGGTCGGATGGGTAGGTACTCCCCGGGTCGGATGGATAGGTACTCCCCTGGGTCGGATGGGTAGGTGCTCCCCTGGATCGGAGGGTAGGTTCTCCCCTGGGTCGGCTGGGTAGGTACTCCCCTGGGTCGGCTGAGTGGGTACTCCCCTGGGTCGGCTGGGTAGGTACTCCCTGGGTCGGCTGTGTAGGTACTCCCCTGGGTCGGCTGAGTGGGTACTCCCCTGGGTCGGCTGGGTAGGTACTCCCCGGGTCGGCTGGGTAGGTACTCCCCTGGGTCGGATGGGTAGGTACTCCCCTGGGTCGGCTGGGTAGGTACTCCCCGGGTCGGCTGGGTAGATACTCCCCTGGGTCGGCTGGGTAGGTACTCCCCTGGGTCGGCTGGGTAGGTACTCCCCTGGGTCGGATGGGTAGGTACTCCCCTGGATCGGCTGGGTAGGTAATCCCCTGGGTCGGGAGCCCGTCTCTGCTACTCACCGCTGGCTCTCAGTTCCCGGCTCACCTGGAAGACACCGACTAATGAGATGAAGTGCCCCGAGCAGGACTAATGAGATGAGGTGCCCCGAGCAGGACTAACGAGATGAGGTGCCCCGAGCAGGACTAATGAGATGAGGTGCCCCGAGCAGGGCTAATGAGATGAGGTGCCCCGAGCAGGGCTAATGAGATGATGTGCCCCGAGCAGGGCTAATGAGATGAGGTGCCCCGAGCAGGGCTAATGAGATGAGGTGCCCCGAGCAGGGCTAATGAGATGAGGTGCCCCGAGCAGGGCTAATGAGATGAGGTGCCCCGAGCAGGGCTAATGAGATGAGGTGCCCCGAGCAGGACTAACGAGATGAGGTGCCCCGAGCAGGACTAATGAGATGAGGTGCCCCGAGCAGGACTAATGAGATGAGGTGCCCCGAGCAGGACTAATGAGATGAGGTGCCCCGAGCAGGGCTAATGAGATGAGGTGCCCCGAGCAGGGCTAATGAGATGAGGTGCCCCGAGCAGGGCTAATGAGATGAGGTGCCCCGAGCAGGGCTAATGAGATGAGGTGCCCCGAGCAGGACTAATGAGATGAGGTGCCCCGAGCAGGACTAATGAGATGAGGTGCCCCGAGCAGGGCTAATGAGATGAGCTGCCCCGAGCAGGACTAATGAGATGAGGTGCCCCGAGCAGGGCTAATGAGATGAGGTGCCCCGAGCAGGGCTAATGAGATGAGGTGCCCCGAGCAGGACTAATGAGATGAGGTGCCCCGAGCAGGACTAATGAGATGAGGTGCCCCGAGCAGGGCTAATGAGATGAGGTGCCCCGAGCAGGACTAATGAGATGAGGTGCCCCGAGCAGGGCTAATGAGATGAGGTGCCCCGAGCAGGGCTAATGAGATGAGGTGCCCCGAGCAGGGCTAATGAGATGAGGTGCCCGAGCAGGGCTAATGAGATGAGGTGCCCCGAGCAGGGCTAATGAGATGAGGTGCCCCGAGCAGGACTAATGAGATGAGGTGCCCCGAGCAGGGCTAATGAGATGAGGTGCCCCGAGCAGGGCTAATGAGATGAGGTGCCCCGAGCAGGGCTAATGAGATGAGGTGCCCCGAGCAGGGCTAATGAGATGAGGTGCCCCGAGCAGGGCTAATGAGATGAGGTGCCCCGAGCAGGACTAATGAGATGAGGTGCCCCGAACAGGGCTAATTCAATTCAGACCGCCTAGCCAGATGGACTGAACCCCGCAATAGTCTGAAATGGTCCGAATGCCGCGCTAGAAAGAGGTCGGTCGGCGCCCTTAACCGGGAGTGGTTCGAGTCGTGCACGTCTCCGGGAGCGGCCGAAGCTGGGCGGCGTTGCTGTCCCCAACAGCCGGAGACTCCCAGGCGACAGTTTGGTAGCGGCGCTGAGAGCCGTCCCAGCCCGTCCCAGCCCGTCTCAGCCCGGCGCGGCCCGGCGCGGCCCGGCGCGGCCCGGCGCGGCCCGGCCCGGCGCGGCGCTCAACTTGGGAGTAGTTTGTGGCGCTCTCGACCGAGCCCGGTGAGCCCGGAGTCCGGACCGGACCGTTCAGCTGGTCAGTTCCCGGGAGGACCGGAGCAAGATGTCTATAAGACCGGAGCTTATCCGGGCCGCCGCTGTCGGCCTCCCGGAAGCCAGGAACGACCGCCACCACGTGCACAGCCAAACTGCGCACCACATACAACTAGTAGACTGGCGAATCCACTACGGCCAAAATAAGTTAGCTTGGGGCTAAATTACAGAAAGTATGACCATGTTCCATTAGATTGCCCATATTATGATTCCTTGCACGTTAAGCATTCATTTAAACCAAACTTCTTAGTAAAAGTTGATGAGATTTTCTTAAGAATCTGAATATGTGTAATTTGCAGTCTATTGCAGTCGATTTAGGAGCCGTGGCCACGATGCCTCCATTAGATCCACTGCAGTGGGCAGGCCGGCTGCTGTCCCACCCACCAGGTAATAAGTATAGCGCCAAGCTGCGCAGAAAGGAAGCCTGGCAAGGCGGCAACAGTCCTCTCAGCCTTACACACCGAGTCGAGCGCAGTCACCGGGGCAACGGCGTCCGTACGAGGCCTGCAAGGATTCCCAGAGCACGGCCTGATTAACCTAATTGAGCTCACGACCGCGCTGTCCTGCCTTTGCGACCCCGCCGCACGATCCGCTGGGAAATAATCCACGCAGAACAAACAGCGTCAGACCAAGGGACAATCGAGAACCTTGGCTGATATAACGGTCGCCAACAGAAGCCGCCAGCAGGAGTCGGAGCAGAGCGGTCGCCAACAGAAGCCGCCAGCAGGAGTCGGAGCAGAGCGGTCGCCAACAGAAGCCGCCAGCAGGAGTCGGGGCAGAGCGGTCGCCAACAGAAGCCGCCAGCAGGAGTCGGAGCAGAGCGGTCGCCAACAGAAGCCGCCAGCAGGAGTCGGGGTAGAGCGGTAGCCAACAGAAGCCGCCAGCAGGAGTCGGAGCAGAGCGGTCGCCAACAGAAGCCGCCAGCAGGAGTCGGAGCAGAGCGGTCGCCAACAGAAGCCGCCAGCAGGAGTCGGAGCAGAGCGGTCGCCACTCGCCAACAGAAGCCGCCAGCAGGAGTCGGAGCAGAGCGGTCGCCAACAGAAGCCGCCAGCAGGAGTCGGAGCAGAGAAGCTTGCCTGGCTGACTCAGAGTGACGACAGGCGGGAAGTGGCACCGGATCTGAGCTCAGCCCGGGTTTGGTGACGCCAAGACGCCTCAGCCGGCTGAATCAGGGGACCTGCCGCCGGACGGACACCCGTCATGGAGCCCCCCTCACAGCCGTGACGTCACAGTAACGTCACAGTCACGTCTCATCACGTCACCGGAGGCAGTCTGCAGCACCGCTCGGCGGTGACGAGCCCGACCACAGTCTCCAGCCCCGCCGAGCACGTATCCAAGCTGGTGAAGTGACATACTGAAATGTCACGATATATCGGGGTGTTACCGGCGGAAATAGCCCCACACTGCGCGGAGGAGGGGTAGGGGGGAAGATGTAACCGAGTCTGACTGAGAGTCAGTAAGGCAGAGTGGGCTAGCCTCCGACCAGGCCGGCGTGGCGGCTACAGACGCCGGCCCAGTGGAGGCAGGATACCGCCGACTCATCAGAACACAACTTCCGGGAAAACACTCCGAGAACATAACATGTGAAGCCACTGAGCTGGCGAAATTGACAAGCCACAAATAAACGGACCCTCGGACGGCTGCGGTACAAAAAGGAACGCTTCACCTGCCCGGTTTGTTCTTTGAAGCAGATGTTCATTCAGAACACATTCGGAGGTTCTGAAGAGTGCATGTGTCATTCGCGAGAATTCCGTGTTCACAGACATGACGGTTCAGGCACGGCGTTGCTATTCAACTGCCGCTGGCACCGCAAGGGGCCGCTGACTTGGCTACCAACCAGCCTTAGCGCGACCCTCTCTGCCATAGATTAGTGGCGAATACTTTTCCCACAGGACCAGAAGCAGGCCAAGTCATGTCTGGGTTTGTGCTAATAATTTTGAACACTTTGCTTAAGTCGTACCAAACTTTGCTAACTTCCGTTAATTCGTCATCAATATAATTACATTGATGACGAATCGATAGCATATATGCTATCGATCTTTACCATATCGTATCGATTCATCTTTACCGTATTATACCATATATCTTATCATAAAAGGATATGACCTACTATATTGTCCCAGCAGGAAGTGCGCACAATCACTAAGTTTGGAGACGTCTGTCACTGGAGTAAAATAAGACCCATGTAGGTCAAATGGGTCCCTCGCTGCCCCACTCGGTCTCGGTCCTCGGTAGCCGGGGCCGGCCTGTTCAGCAGGGTGAGCAGCTAGCCCTCAGCAGTCAAGACATTGACAGGGTGCACCTGCCACACATCACCCCCTGCAGGCCGGACCCTATGACACCCTGAAGGCGGCTGTTGGTCCAGCGTCTGCCCCCCCCCCCCCGTCCCCCCAGCACCAGACGGCGGCCATTTAAAGGTCAGCCTGCGCCACACCTGCAGTGCTGCCGCCTCCCCTCCGGCGGGGCTGCGGGGAGCTGAGGCGGGGGGCTGGCGCCAGCTGCCCGTCCGGCACGTGCCGACTCCCTGCGGGGATGACGCCGCGCGGCCCGGCTGCCGCGCACATGCAGTAATATCGGAATTTATGAGGTCCTGCAGCAGAACACGTCACCGGACAGCGAAGCTTTACCAGACGAACAGACAATACCGCGTCACCAAACAACACCACATCACCAGACAACACCACATCACCAGACAACACCTCATCACCAGACAACACCACATCATCAGACAACACCACATCACCAGACAACACCTCAGCACCAAACAACACCTCATCACCAGACAACACCACATCACCAGACAACACCACATCACCAGACAACACCTCATCACCAGACAACACCACATCACCAGACAACACCACATCACCAGACAACACCACATCACCAGACAACACCTCATCACCAGACAACACCTCATCACCAGACAACACCACATCACCAGACAACACCTCATCACCAGACAACACCACATCACCAGACAACACCACAGCACCAAACAACACCACATCACCAGACAACACCACATCATCAGACAACACCACATCACCAGACAACACCTCAGCACCAAACAACACCACATCACCAGACAACACCACATCACCAGACAACACCACATCACCAGACAACACCACATCACCAGACAACACCACATCACCAGACAACACCACATCACCAGACAATACCACATCACCAGACAACACCACATCATCAGACAACACCACATCACCAGACAACACCTCAGCACCAAACAACACCACATCACCAGACAACACCACATCACCAGACAACACCACATCACCAAACAACACCACATCACCAGACAACACCTCATCACCAGACAACACCACATCACCAGACAACACCTCATCACCAGACAACACCACATCACCAGACAACACCACAGCACCAAACAACACCACATCACCAGACAACACCACATCACCAGACAACACCACATCATCAGACAACACCACATCACCAGACAACACCTCAGCACCAAACAACACCACATCACCAGACAACACCACATCACCAGACAACACCACATCACCAGACAACACCACATCACCAGACAACACCACATCACCAGACAACACCTCATCACCAGACAACACCACATCACCAGACAACACCTCATCACCAGACAACACCACATCACCAGACAACACCACATCACCAGACAACACCACATCACCAGACAACACCACATCACCAGACAACACCTCATCACCAGACAACACCACATCATCAGACAACACCACATCACCAGACAACACCTCAGCACCAAACAACACCACATCACCAGACAACACCACATCACCAGACAACACCACATCACCAGACAACACCACATCACCAGACAACACCTCATCACCAGACAACAACACATCATCAGACAACACCTCATCACCAGACAACACCTCAGCACCAAACAACACCACATCACCAGACAACACCACATCACCAGACAACACCACATCACCAGACAACACCTCATCACCAGACAACACCACATCATCAGACAACACCACATCACCAGACAACACCTCAGCACCAAACAACACCAC
>JAXIVJ010009024.1:0-52934 GCA_036785665.1 Chirona hameri
GTCATTGTTTCATTACTAGCTTCTTTGTACATCTGTTGCCTGCCGCGTGCACTTACATTACAGACAAAGCGTTTCCCAGCTAGTCTTTATCGCCTCTTAGAAAGCGTCTACTTGAGTGTATAAGTGGGCTTTCACCTTCCAATCAACATCCAATTTACGTCTTAGTTCGATAAATGAAACAGCTTGGGTCTCGCTGGGGTAAGTTCATACATCAAAGTTTTCTCTGCAAGCTGTTACAAAGATTATTTGTCTCAATTCTCGGTCCGAATTTTAAGCATATAGTTAGAATGATCCGATGCCATCCTTTATTTTTAGCTGCTGATGTTGTCGATGTTCTCAGGTCGCGGGCCCTGTTCGCGATGGCAGGTCGCGGGCCCTGTTAACCTACATCACATTCTTCGGCTCGCTGGCCTCGCTCGTGTTCCTC
Organism: Chirona hameri; assembly: GCA_036785665.1. Lineage (NCBI taxonomy): Eukaryota > Metazoa > Arthropoda > Thecostraca > Balanomorpha > Balanidae > Chirona > Chirona hameri. The sequence goes on from JAXIVJ010009024.1 coordinate 428, forward strand.
TCTATCGCCCTATTCATCTTCTGCTATTTCCGGTGAGTCTTATCTCAGTACCCCCGACACCAACACTTGCTTTACACAGACAGTTGAGCTTCCGCTGCTCGACTGATCGCCTCTGGTCGGTGGGTGATCATATTGTCAGTTGTGGAACATCTTCCATTAAGCTCGTTTGAGTAGATATCACCACTACACCAGACTGAGATTTGATCCAATTTGCTCAAACATGGTGTAAGAGTGATCTTGGTTCCTTTTATTTCGAAATCGTGCTTTATAAGTACTGTTAACAGCACAAACATCCAGAGCGGAGTATTTTTTCTTCCGACATTTTGACCTTCATTTGGTAGCGTAGCAGCTTTTGCGAAGACTGCTACGCTTCCATATGCGCAACCGATTTACTTTTTCCGACGGCAGTTGCCGCTTTTTTGCGAATAAGAATTAGAGCTGCAAGATCTCCGAAAAGTGTCATACCCGTACCATACAACAACACAACCAATAACACAATGTTCCACCAATATACCGGCGCTGTCATTAGTATTTTGTCGCACATATGTTCGCATGCCGCATAGTACATGCCGCAGGCATCTAAAAAGTGCTTGCGGTTCCTAAAAATGACCCGCCGTGTCGTGCACTGTACCGTAAGTCATGCAGCTCGAAACGTGGGAGGAGTTTATTTTAGCCAAGTTAGCGGGCACTTATTTTCGCGACCGGTACCTGACGTGAATTCTGTATAATACCACGGAAACAACACCAACAAAGGCAATACCTAGGCTGCAACAACCATACGACCAATGTGATACATAGCAGCAGACGGTAAATTGACGCACTGGCGCCGTAATCGTGATCATGTGATGGTGAAAGAAACCTTCATGCTCCACTATCAGTGACCAATGTTTCACTGTTTTGAAACTGCTATGTAAACGGGGCTATTGACTACCACCACCACCAGCCCTTCGCTGTAAATGCACCTTTTGAAGGGAAACAAATCGAGCAATCACCGCAACTGACCTTTGACTTCAACGACATAAACTTGTTGACAGCCTCGTGGAAAGCTCACATTTCGAGTAATGAGTCTTTCAAACACAGTAATCCCGCCTGAGTTACAGACAGCTTTTGTGCCAATCCAATGATAACATCATGTCATACATCAATTCCATCATTGACATACACAACAAACAACAAACAAACAAACAGCTCCGCATTGCAAGTCGGCTGTATTAGACTGTGCCGCATTACTTGAAAGTTGTGCGGTACAGTATACCAAACAGTGAGCTGCGTTTCATGGGTTTGAATCCAATGCTCAACAGTTGATCCCGTGCCGCGGTAACCGTCGCATAACCTGCTCTATTGAGTTGTGGTGGAAATCCTCTCAATTATAATTTCCGGGACTGCCTTTCAAGGACGCAGGAACCGGGGGGGGGGGGGGCAGCCGCCCCCCCCCCCCCCCGGTTCCTGCGTCTCGCATTCTCGGATTTTAACATTACGCCTATGGGCGTTGCATGGAAAGAATCGACTTCACAATGCCTCCGCCCCCCCCCCCCAACTTTCGGAAGGTTGCGGCACCCTTGCTGCCTTTCACCGTAAACAGGCCTGCGAGGTGCACACTGCCAACTCCGGGAAAATACGTAAAGCTGTGTACGGCGCCGGCAGCTTGATGATGAAAGTGGGTTATCGCGGGCTTCAGAGACAAACTCGGGCCGCAGTTAATCAGGTTTGGGTGACAAGGTGTTCTCTGTTCTGGTGCGTGCGGTAACCCGAACAGTCGATTGCGGATCTCAGAACAGTCGCCTGATTTGTCCCCGAGGACCAGAGAAGACGAATGAGCGAATTATTTCCCTAGCTGCGTAATTCTACATAGGTGCGGAGAACATGGCGTCTGTGATGCGGTGGTGCGATGGTGTAAGGTGTGGACGGTGGATGGCTTGGCATGAAAATGTACTCTTCATGGATATTATACAAAATCTGACCTGTGGAAATAGCTTCGAATGTTTTAGTTGATTAAAAGTATAAGCTGATAATTCTAACTTTTCCATGAAAAACAGAAATGATTGCGTCAAATAACTCCCTAAAGTAAATAATTAACGATCAGCTTATAGCCAATTTTTCTTCTTCAAAACTGGCCGTTTCTTCAGTATTGGGTAATGATCCCGTAATCGCATCTGTCAAAGGGATGCAATCTGCGGGGGACATTGCTAGCCTAAGATAACAGCACAAACAACCCACCACTTTAAAATAACCCCTTGGATTGCGTAACACAAACCCCATAATGCGGCCGCCGCACATGCCTGCGGTCTCGACTCAGCTCTGGCTGTGAGCGGCCGGTGTCCTCGGAACGTTCAGTCACCCTTGGAGCCCTCTCCCTGAAGGGAAACGCGTGACGTCCTCCTGAGAGCTTGCCAATCTGTCTCCATCAGATCCGTCACGGGCGGCGATCGGTCACGATTTGTGACGACTCGCCGATCGCAGCCAGCAGGGTGTGTTCAGATGTTTGTGGGCAGCGGTCAGCTGCGGCTATAGCTGTGGCAGCTCGGCTGCTTGGCAGCTCGGCAGCTCTGACTAGTCTCTGACTAGTCTCTGATCTGAAGTCTCCACACTAAATCTATCCTGTAGTCTCCACACTAAAGTGCACAGCGCAGAAACAATGTGGGGTGACCCGGATCGACTTTTGGTTGGTTAGTGTGTTTGAATTATGCGATGTTGACGTCTCATAAATCAGTTTTGGCGATAGAGATGGACGACCCGTCAGATTATGACGTTGAAGTGTGGCGAAAGAAAGAGTATGTGACGCTCTTCAAGTGAAGTTGCATCAGGGCAAGATTACGGGTGTATTTATAGCGGTTTGGCACACGTGAACTGTAGCGCGGCTCCATGGCGTGGCAGAACTTCGACAATTCGGATACCAATACTGCCATTCTTCCTTTTTCGGCGTGTGCACGCACGCCCACGCACACATACGTGCACTGTCAAAATCACTTCAGCTTTAATTCATACGACATATTATGTATGCGAGAGAGAAAGGGAGAGCTTTCCCACTTAAAGTTAGAATGCAGCATACTTGATAACAAGACACACTTAGTATTTTCGAATTTTGGTAAATACTGTTTATTCAGAAAATAATATGTAATGCACAAATCCGAGTAATTAATAAATTAACTTCATCAGTTTTTTTTAATGCGGGACTTTTTTTATTTCCTACGTTTTAGACACTGTTTATTTACGACAGCTGGTTCCTCCAACAACCCCGTCTGAATTTCTGCCGCGTGATAAGCCATGGCATGCGGGACATGCGATGGCTGATCATAGATCATAAGGGACAACTCACATAATTTCTACTAGAGGTACAGAACATCCTAAATATTTGGTCACAGCTTAGTCACGGCCACCGAATGCGCTGTCAAGCATAGGCGTACACAAGGGGAGGGGGGGAGGGCAAACGGGGAAATTGCCCCCCCCCCCCTGAAGGTCTGTACGTGCCCCCTTTGGTCGAAAAAATGAATGATTTTTTTATTTTTTAAAGAGAAAAATGGCGAAAATATGCCCTTTTAAAAATATAGTGGAACAAATCCGGTGAGTTTTTTCCGTGGGGGGTACTTTATGCCCCTGAGCAAAAAAAATGCCTCCTCCTGGAGCGAATCCTGGGTACGCTACTGCTGTCAAGTCACAGCTTTAGTCACGGCGCTGCAATTCTAACTATATGGCGCTGGCCTGGCCAGTCACAGCTTCAGTCACGGCCGTGACCGGCTCTAGTCCCAGCGCTGGGACGCTGGGACCAGAATCTGACATATCTAATCTCTACCCGTGAGCCAGCCCAGGTACCGCCCTCAGCTCACAGCGCCCGCAGCTCACGGCGCCCTTAGCTCACAGCGCCCTCAGCTCACAGCGCCCTCAGCTCACAGCGCCCTCAGCTCACAGCGCCCTCAGCTCACAGCGCCCTCAGCTCACAGCGCCCTCAGCTCACACTGCCCTCAGCTCACAGCGCCCTCAGCTCACACCGCCCTCAGCTCACAGCGCCCTCAGCTCACAGCGCCCTCAGCTCACACCGCCATCAGCTCACAGCGCCCTCAGCTCACAGCGCCCTCAGCTCACGGCGCCCTCAGCTCACAGCGCCCTCAGCTCACAGCGCCATCAGCTCACAGCGCCCTCAGCTCACAGCGCCCTCAGCTCACAGCGCCCTCAGCTCACAGCGCCATCAGCTCACAGCGCCCTCAGCTCACAGCGCCCTCAGCTCACAGCGCCCTCAGCTCACAGCGCCCTCAGCTCACACCGCCCTCAGCTCACAGCGCCCTCAGCTCACACTGCCCTCAGCTCACAGCGCCCTCAGCTCACATCGCCATCAGCTCACAGCGCCCTCAGCTCACAGCGCCCTTAGCTCACAGCGCCCTCAGCTCACAGCGCCCTCAGCTCACAGCGCCCTCAGCTCACGGCGCCCTCAGCTCACAGCGCCCTCAGCTCACAGCGCCCTCAGCTCACACCGCCCTCAGCTCACAGCGCCCTCAGCTCACAGCGCCCTCAGCTCACAGCGCCCTCAGCTCACGGCGCCCTCAGCTCACAGCGCCCTCAGCTCACAGCGCCCTCAGCTCACAGCGCCCTCAGCTCACACCGCCCTCAGCTCACAGCGCCCTCAGCTCACACTGCCCTCAGCTCACAGCGCCCTCAGCTCACAGCGCCCTCAGCTCACGGCGCCCTCAGCTCACGGCGCCCTCAGCTCACAGCGCCCTCAGCTCACAGCGCCCTCAGCTCACACCGCCCTCAGCTCACGGCGCCCTCAGCTCACAGCGCCCTCAGCTCACAGCGCCCTCAGCTCACACCGCCCTCAGCTCACGGCGCCCTCAGCTCACAGCGCCCTCAGCTCACAGCGCCCTCAGCTCACACCGCCCTCAGCTCACGGCGCCCTCAGCTCACAGCGCCCTCAGCTCACAGCGCCCTCAGCTCACACCGCCCTCAGCTCACAGCGCCCTCAGCTCGAGTCACGGCGCCCTCAGCTCACAGCGCCCTCAGCTCACAGCGCCCTCAGCTCACAGCGCCCTCAGCTCACAGCGCCCTCAGCTCACAGCGCCCTCAGCTCACAGCGCCCTCAGCTCACACCGCCCTTAGCTCACAGCGCCCTCAGCTCACGGTGCCCTCAGCTCACGGCGCCCTCAGCTCACGGCGCCCTCAGCTCGAGTCACGGCGCCCTCAGCTCGAGTCACGGCGCCCTCAGCTCGAGTCACGGCGCCCTCAGCTCGAGTCACGGCGCCCTCAGCTCGAATCACGGCGCCCTCAGCTCACAGCGCCCTCAGCTCGAGTCACGGCGCCCTCAGCTCGAGTCACGGCGCCCTCAGCTCGAGTCACGGCGCCCTCAGCTCGAGTCACGGCGCCCTCAGCTCGAGTCACGGCGCCCTCAGCTCGAGTCACGGCGCCCTCAGCTCGAGTCACGGCGCCCTCAGCTCGAGTCACGGCGCCCTCAGCTCGAGTCACGGCGCCCTCAGCTCGAGTCACGGCGCCCTCAGCTCGAGTCACGGCGCCCTCAGCTCACAGCGCCCTCAGCTCGAGTCACGGCGCCCTCAGCTCACAGCGCCCTCAGCTCACACCGCCCTCAGCTCACGGCGCCCTCAGCTCACAGCGCCCTCAGCTCACACCGCCCTCAGCTCACGGCGCCCTCAGCTCACGGCGCCCTCAGCTCACGGCGCCCTCAGCTCACGGCGCCCTCAGCTCACGGCGCCCTCAGCTCGAGTCACGGCGCCCTCAGCTCGAGTCACGGCGCCCTCAGCTCGAGTCACGGCGCCCTCAGCTCACGGCGCCCTCAGCTCACGGCGCCCTCAGCTCACGGCGCCCTCAGCTCACGGCGCCCTCAGCTCACGGCGCCCTCAGCTCACGGCGCCCTCAGCTCAAGTCACGGCGCCCTCAGCTCGAGTCACGGCGCCCTCAGCTCGAGTCACGGCGCCCTCAGCTCACGGCGCCCTCAGCTCACGGTGCCCTCAGCTCACGGCGCCCTCAGCTCACGGCGCCCTCAGCTCGAGTCACGGCGCCCTCAGCTAGAGTCACGGCGCCCTCAGCTCGAGTCACGGCGCCCTCAGCTCGAGTCACGGCGCCCTCAGCTCGAGTCACGGCGCCCTCAGCTCGAGTCACGACGCCCTCAGCTCGAGTCACGGCGCCCTCAGCTCGAGTCACGGCGCCCTCAGCTCGAGTCACGGCGCCCTCAGCTCGAGTCACGGCGCCCTCAGCTCGAGTCACGGCGCCCTCAGCTCGAGTCACGGCGCCCTCAGCTCGAGTCACGGCGCCCTCAGCTCGAGTCACGGCGCCCTCAGCTCGAGTCACGGCGCCCTCAGCTCGAGTCACGGCGCCCTCAGCTCGAGTCACGGCGCCCTCAGCTCGAGTCACGACTCCCGCCAGCTGTCGGAGGTAACGATCAACAAGCCCGGCCGCGGGCGGCAGAGCTCCTCCATCCTCTCTACCGCAAACAGCGGTCCGGCAGCGGAACATTTCCGCCGCTGCCGACCAACTGGTGGTAATCAGCGCGGGTGGTGCTACCACTGTCTGTCGGCCCGGAGCGCCATTACAGTATACAGCCTCTCCTTTGTCTCGGGGGTGAGGTTAAAACTGTGTTGTGCTGCTTGGAGGGGATGCGTTCACAAGGTTGATTAGTAACCATAGTAACCGTCGGGCAACTGGTGAACTCTCCAAGGACCACATTGCAAGTCATATTCCAGCCACAATATAATAATGGTTACAATATTGTTGCATGACAGCGAAGCTCTAGGTAATATCTCTCACCTTAATGACCCTCAATTTGCAACCAATTTGTGTTGTCTCGCTTCTGTGGTAAGCAAATTGTCCAATGTCTCATGCCTGCTTGTCTCATAACTGGTGGATCGGTCAACGTCACTGCAATATTCTTCATTTCTGGAAATTACTGCGTCCTACCTGATGTCCTGCCAGCGCTATTTTACTGCCCTGCTTGCATGTTTAACTGCCCGGCTGGAAGTTGGAATGCGAGTGGTCCATCGCCTGATCCAGCGATATTTTCCGTTGGACGTGGTGGCTTGGCAGCGCTGACCACGTGCTCAGCTACAGGCATCCTCACTGAGATAAAAAATTACTCTGCTCTCCAAAAAGTAATGCAGAACTCACCCTAAAATCACCCCACTATGCTGGGCATATCCCTTCGTATCTTCCCAGAACTCTCCCGAAACAAGAAATAAGCGTTCTCCAACGACTTCTTAGGAGTTCTCCAGCGTCAATTGTGAAGCAAGAGTATTTTTAGAGTTCTGTGGTAGCATCATGGCAATTGGCTAGAGTTTTGTCAGAATCGATATTCAGACCCTCTTACGATTCTTCGCCAGCGTTTATAAAACTCCTGTTAGGCTCTCTTCCTTACCTCCAAGATTCACAGAAAACTCCGACTTGACCCACGAGCCTGAGTTTTAGTAGTGTTTTAGCGGTATCAGACGACTGCATCGCCCGCCATGTTGATATCAGCACTCTTTGGCCGAGTGCGACTTAAGCGGACGCAAGCAAGGCGCTCTAAGAGAAGTTCGTGCTACGCATGGGAACCCAAGGTATAGTTGTGTGTTTATTTTTATTAGGCGCATTCGAGGTGTGTAATATATGTATATTGTGCATTTATGATTGTATTATTGCAAGAAGTGAAATTGCAGGTCTTTGCATTGCATTCTTTGTGAAACCAAGATTGCAAATGTAATGGAAAGGTTATAGGTAATATTTACTCAAGGTAGGTACCTAGGTACCTGTCAGGTGTGAGTACTTTGTTGGCCCCAAATTATAGATGCTTCTGCAAACCTAGGATAAAATAATTAAAAGGTTTTTGGTATTCTTTGAACAGTGTAGGACCTCACATGCATTGGGCACCCTACCAAAGGTAAAGATTACCTACCCAAAAAATAAGTGAAGGCTATGTCCACCACCACCAGTCACTAAAATGCTGTAGAAAATATGTAGGTATTGAAAACGATACGGCCCAGGCGGAGAAGGTGCAGGGCAAGACACGCAGTTTTCTATGGCTTTCGTCCAACACTTGTTTAAGATTCGTCTGACGCATCAAGGTCAAGATTTTAGAAATAGAGCTGTTTAACCATGACGTCACTAGTTTGAAGTGGCTCCAACAGCTGACTGCGCTAATGTTAAAGGGAATAGTGAAACTTTGATATTAGTTTTTAACTGAGATAGCCAGACTGGACATAAAAAACGACATAATTTCGATAGAGCTTGTCTCAAGCTATCTAATGTCATTTTCCGCTTGTCGCTACGTTGCGTTGTTTTCGAGATCTTAGGGGGGCTGAAATCACCCCCCCCCCGCAGCCGATCGTGTTTGGCGCAGACCCCCGGCCGTGCGCGTGTTAATAATAGTTTTTTTCCCCAGTGGATGATGCCGAGGCTGTTCTCAAACTCCTTAGGGAGTATGACACAATCTGCACCGAAGATGCACTGCTGACGCGGCCGGTGGTCCTCACGTCGGAGACGACAGCGGAAGCGTCGGTCATGGTTGAAGGCGTACAGGTGGCCGCCTGTGGGGATCTGAATAGCGCTCCTCTTCTGTGAGTACTTGCGCACTATATTTTTAACCAGAAAACTAAGAAAAGCACCAAAAACACCAACTGGATACTCAGACGCTACGTGCTAGACATCGAGGCAGAAATGGAGCCGGATGATGTGGTGAAGCAGGAGATCGAAGCTCTGTTGTAGTTTGCAGAACTCTGCTCTGATGTGTCGGGTTGTTCGATAATAAACACATTGCACACATTTCATCGAGTTTTTGGGGGGAGGGCCTTTTTACATCGCCCAGTGAGCAATATTAACCCGCGAGTCACTGGGGGGGCTTTTTTAGCCCCCCCTTAGGAATATTAGGAATATCTCAATACCTAATGCAGATATCGACGCCAAACTTTCAGTACCTTTCCGTGCATCAATTTTACACCTTTTAAGAAAAAAAGGAAAATTTCGTTAGAAACTTTTTGAGATATAGTGAATTTAGTGACGTCACTAAACACGATTTTGACACCAAAATCGGCTAAACTTTGCCAGGCCGTGCAAATGCCGCATTTGAAGTAAAATGCAATCGAAAAACGCTAAAAGGTAGAAAATTGCAAGGGCTACAAACCAGCTGTCTCGAAATTTCGAAAATGTTGGTTTTTGACCCAAAAAAAATCAAAAAAATATTTCTTTGAAAAAATGCTCACAAAATCAAATTTTTCAAAGATATTGAGAAAAAAACGGAATACATGTCAGATAATGACATATGGGCAACTACCATACCAACTTTCAAAATGATATCATCTTTTTTGACTGTCATGGCATATAAAGTAGGGGTAAATCATGACGTCATATTTTGAAATTGCATTTTTTGGCTTTTATTGACCGGATACAGACACATAAATGCCAGCACTGTTTATTTTAGATAAAACTGATATAGAAACATGTTTTTTTCATTTCGATTTATCAATTTCAAATTTTGACCTTCAGTGACCTGAACTTGACCTGAACTTGACACTAACTTCACGTAAATGAAGTCAGGTGGTAAAATGACTACCACTATCGAATTCTACGTGTAAAAACATCCATAAAATATGTGCTGCATGACTTTCGTAGATATTTTGTGTGTAGTGACCTCTTGTGACCTGACCTTAACCTTTATCTTTTCCAACAATCTCACTTTAGCTCATGTGGGATATATAGCATACCTTTGACAGCACTTTGGGTGATTATAGGCGCAATCGAAGGCCATGGATGGCAAGTATTGTCCATAAACTCAAATACCTCGATTTTGAGGTTTGACTTGACCGTGACCTGACATGTGACCTTAATTTGACATTTTTAAGTTTGCGTTAGGCTTCTCTCATTGAGTGTTTTCGAATGCCGCCTTGCGCGTCCCGCTGCGATAATTGGTTCTGAGGATACCAGGGGGGGGGGGGGCTAAAAAAAGCCCCGCAACAGTGAGTCGTGTTACAGAATATACCCCAGTGACTGCCGGGTTAAGGGATTCTGGAAGAGTCATAGGTAATAAATTGAAGAGTCATTGAAGAGTCAAGAAAGAATATAGCATGAATTCTGGAAGAGTACTAGAAGAGTTGTATACATAGAAAGAGTTTTCGTGGCATCATGGAAGAGTTTTCATGGAATCATGGAAGAGTTTTGGATGGACCATTCTGAGAGTCATGAGAGGGTATTGGAAGAGTTTTGCAATAGGACATTTTAGACAACTCTTCTTTGATCTGTAGAAGAGTCATTTTGTTTTATCTCAGAGCTAGGCTCGGCCACGTGACTAGTGCCTACAGTGGCATGGTGCAGGTATACAGTGCATACTAGTGCATGACACAGTGACATGGTGCAGGTATACAGTGCATACTAGTGCATGACACAGTGGCATGGTGCAGGTATACAGTGCATACTAGTGCATGACACAGTGGCATGGTGCAGGTATACAGTGCATACTAGTGCATGACACAGTGGCATGGTGCAGGTATACAGTGCATACTAGTGCATGACACAGTGGCATGGTGCAGGCATACAGTGCATACTTGTGCATGTCACAGTGACATGGTGCAGGCATACAGTGCATACTAGTGCATGACACAGTGGCATGGTGCAGGTATACAGTGCATACTAGTGCATGACACAGTGGCATGGTGCAGGTATACAGTGCATACTAGTGCATGACACAGTGACATGGTGCAGGTATACAGTGCATACTAGTGCATGACACAGTGGCATGGTGCAGGCATACAGTGCATACTAGTGCATGACACAGTGGCATGGTGCAGGTATACAGTGCATACTAGTGCATGACACAGTGGCATGGTGCAGGTATACAGTGCATACTAGTGCATGACACAGTGACATGGTGCAGGTATACAGTGCATACTAGTGCATGACACAGTGGCATGGTGCAGGCATACAGTGCATACTAGTGCATGACACAGTGGCATGGTGCAGGTATACAGTGCATACTAGTGCATGACACAGTGGCATGGTGCAGGTATACAGTGCATACTAGTGCATGACACAGTGGCATGGTGCAGGCATACAGTGCATACTAGTGCATGACACAGTGGCATGGTGCAGGTATACAGTGCATACTAGTGCATGACACAGTGGCATGGTGCAGGCATACAGTGCATACTAGTGCATGACACAGTGACATGGTGCAGGTATACGGTGCATACTAGTGCATGACACAGTGGCATGGTGCAGGCATACAGTGCATACTAGTGCATGCCACAGTGGCATGGTGCAGGTATACAGTGCATACTAGTGCATGACACAGTGGCATGGTGCAGGCATACAGTGCATACTAGTGCATGACACAGTGACATGGTGCAGGTATACAGTGCATACTAGTGCATGACACAGTGGCATGGTGCAGGCATACAGTGCATACTAGTGCATGACACAGTGACATGGTGCAGGTATACAGTGCATACTAGTGCATGACACAGTGGCATGGTGCAGGCATACAGTGTAAACATAGACAATGGTGAGTGAAGTGACCATCTGGATTATTCTGACGACTTCCTAAATGTTTATAACGTGGCACTTCTTTCTCATTGCTCTTCCCAGCAAAAACCAAGTGTTTCAATAAGTAACCGGTTAAAAATGAAATACACTCCCCAACTTGTCATGGATTCCTCATCACAGTACTTAGTTAGCTTCTTTTTTTCATTTTCAAGTGGCTCTGAATAACTTTTCAGATATTAAACAACCGAGCTACTGTTTCCTCTTCCAACTGCAGTGTTGTTTGTCGGCTGCTTATTTCAGCGTTAGCCGCCGCGCACTTCGCGGTTTATCTGTCTACTGTCAAACATGTACTCCGAAACTCGCTGATGTGATTAACCAATATCGCACACAATAGTTTTTCTGAATCAGTCGTCAGGTTGTTTCGATAATATCTATTGTATGCGTTTGCCTTTTAGTTGCAGTAATATCGTGGTTTTATCTGTGTGACTTCGCCCATAAATGGTTAATCCCGTCGGCGATGGTGTCAAATAAATAAATAAGTAAATAAATACAGTATTGTAACATTAGTTAAAACTGATAAGGATAAGAGCTACAACTACCTAAGAATATGCATGTGGTTTGAAATACAACAATTGTAGCACCAAAGTTGTTTTTGGACAAAGTTCGTCATGGAAAAGGCGGCGGACCAGTGACCAACGCCAGGATATTGGCGAAGATGCGAGATCCATATTTCTAGAATCATCTCCATATCATGTCCTTTAGCCAACTCGGAATATCACATATTTCCCGAATCGTGGCTTGTCAGCTTCACACCAGCTGTGGCTGACACAGTGCTTCTGGCTCGGCAAAAATCAATGCCACATTCAGAATCTCCAGATTTTGATCAAACACTCGCTTATTTACACCACATGACATTTGTATTGACATTATTATTGGCCACTAACATTAAACGAGGCTACTTATCTTTTTCGAGCTGAACAAATTTTCAATTATATCTTGCTGTAAGAAGTTCACGTCTATCCTGTCTCGTCCGGTCCATTATACCCAACAAAGCGGCGACTTCAGGAGACAACATTGTTGCGGATTTTACTGCGGAGGCAAAAGCTGTCGAACCCCACAGGCAACAGTATGGACTGCTATTGCCATACCGCAGGCAACAGTATGGCAGAACAGCTGTCGTCGGATCGTGCAACAGCTTTGCAACAGGAGAGACGATTACAATTATCACTCAAAAAAACAATTTTACTAGAGACAGTAATAAAACATAATGTTACCACTGTCATACTCGGAGCTTGAAGATGGCGTTTGCTTGCCGAACTGATCTGTACAAATTTGTGCATTTGTATACCATATACAAGTTTGTATTCATTGTATACCTGTTAAGGAGTGCTGTACTGCATGAACCTGAGTTGTGGTTAAGGTTGTCCGAATGCATTGCTTTGTACGACTAAACTGTGAATACGCTCCAGTGCCGAAATAAAGCAATATAAATCTCGAGACTTTTGAATAACTAAACTTTAGGCAGCATCTTTACATTCTTGACATACAACGCACATTTTTATGGTCAAATATCATTAAAATGTCTCATCAATGGTATATAAAACCACGACAATTCCCAATGCTAAGATACAAATATGCGCCATGCTGCAGTATTTCGAAATTACTCAGTCTGTTCGCCCTTGACGGTTGCCGATGACGGTGATCTTTATATCGCATATGGGACGAGCTATCCCTGTGATGATACGCCGCTCTGTCGACCGTTCTGCAGATATTGGCTCCGATTCGGCGACGGATGAAAAGAGAGAAGGCAAACCAGTGAAGGCAAACCCGTTCGATGTCTTGGATCCAGGGAAAATCTTGGCATAAAGACATAAAGACATAAAAGAAAAGTGCAACAAAGAGCCTCTTGGGCCCATCCGAGGTTGCACCCCACCCCACCCACACCCACACCCACCCCCACCCCCCCCCCCCCCTCCACCAGTCTCGCCCCTTCAAATCACCTTACTCTACCTGCATAAAAGAAGGCTAATCCCACGAGTATTTATGAACTAATCCCTTCTCTGTAAAGTATTTATCTAATCTAATTTTGAAGGAAGCAAGTGTCACTGCATCAGCGACATCCCCTGGTAGCATATTCCAATGTCCTACAACCCTTCTACTGAAAAATGACTGTCGTAGCCTAGTCCTACTTTGTTTCATAATGAGTTTATGCTGATGACCTCTACCTCGATTTTCCCTATTGAACTCAAACATACCCTTTAAATATCCAGAATGCTGACTATTTACAAATTTGAAATAGTCAGCATTTCAGCAACTGGCATTTGATAAACAGTTGCATGCTATACCATCACGTGTGATAGTAGCCGTTTTCACGAAGGATTATTGTGAGAAACTTTTAATTTTGTTTTTAATGTTTTGAAAAGTTTCGACGATCCATTCCTTAACCCTATTTGTAACAGGCTCCTGGCTACCCCTATTTGTAACAGGGGGGGGGGGGGGGCGGATTCCGCCCCCCCGGAGATCTCGAGATCTACCCGTCCGATTTTCAAAAATGAAACGGTGTTTGGTTCCTCTCAACACAATCTACATTTATAAATAATAAACAAATCTAAATTTTGGATAGGGGGGCAACAGGGGGGCAAAAACGACAAATTTTAGTGGTATTTTTGATTCAACATAGCTTTCATGTTTATCGACCGATTTTAACACAACTAATAGGAATCGATAGAGATTGAATTGGAAATTGATATATGACTGTGACGTTTGAAAATTCAAAAATCATAGGCGTGTGCATGTCACTCAATATGGGGGTGAAGTAAATGCGTAATAAAACCATTTTTTGATGTTGTTTTTTTATAAATGAAATGGTATGTGATTGAGACATTAGAAAAACAGTTATAAATCATAATTTTGCCATAGGCGGTACCAGGTTAGTGAAAAAGGGGGGTAAAATTGGAAAAAATATTAACCGCAGACAAGTTGCTACCCAGCACTATAAATATGTTACTGATCATAGATAGTTCCTTTTTGCATGTTGCACTTCATCATAGGCGTATCCAGGATCCAAACTAGGGCGGCGCAAGACCGTTTGATAAGTATATTATCCGCTATTATGATACTAACTAGTCAACACTGACTATTTCACTTACAACTTCAATTAACATTGCTTACCCCCCTTTTTACCCTACCTGGACTCGCCTATTACCTTATAATCGTTCGTAGAGTAGCCTGTGTTGCGTGTTTCATCCGAAAACTGCAGTATGTTATGTCATTGTACGCCGATGCCTCTTAGTTTCCTTGCAATAATATGACCCCCTTTCTTCCATTCCTGAGCACGCCTCTGCAAAAAATGACTTTATTCCCTTTTCTGGTCTCATATGTGCATATATTATTATAAGCTAAACGTATATTGCGCCGTTATCGCTGGCATATCGTCATCACCATGCCAGTCACCCCCCTTTTCATGTTCCTGAACGCGCCCCTGAAACTCTATATGTAATAAATTATGCAAATAATGGAAGCAGATCTTTTACATCTTGATAGCTAGAAATGCCCCTTACATTGCTCTATTGGCTTCCCGCCAAGCATTGAATACTTCCTGGAACCCCCCCCCCCCCTTTTCAAGCCCCTGAAACCGCCTCTGCCATGCAATTTTGTATGATATTTCATTAACATCATCTAATTTGCACTTGTTGCAATCACGGTAAGCCGATGTAACTCCTTCATACTTGATGCAGTTAGAAAGAAACCGTGAAGATCGCATTTCCGTATTTTCGCCAAATGTCGCCTCCGAACCCACCCAAAACTGTACCCTGGAACCGCCTCTGTTCAAGTTAAGAACTCAAAATTTTGACTCCAAATGCGGAGTTCAATTCTATGAAAAGTCCCAAAATTTCATGGGCCTGCTCCCAGCCGTTCTAGAGATATCCGCGAAAAACATGAGGGGGGGGGGCGGAATCCGCCCCCCCCCTGTTACAAATAGGGTTAAAGGGAATGTCTCACCTTTGTATTGGGTTTGAACTGAGATAGACATTATCTTTGGCCGTTATTGAAATGTCGAAAATACAAAAGTCATTTTCCCAAAAACTTAGCCGTTTTTAAGAAATTTAATTTCCCATTTGCAAAATGGGGTATAGGCTAGTGCCGCTTCTGATTGGCTGACAGCCACTTTGTCAGCCAATCGCACTTTGTCAGCCAATCAGCGGCGGTCTATAGCTAAATAATGACGTCATCATCCTAAATTTAAAACTTTATTTTGTATAAAGTTAAGTGACTTTTCGGGAGAAAAAAGTATCGCCATCGTTTCCAGCAGCACTTACTTCATATTTTCGACTACAACCAGCGTATATTTGACAACTTTCAAAAAGGTGAAACATTCCCTTTAACCCTCGCCCTACGGGGGTCCTAAAACGACCCCCTGAGGTTTTTCTTGCATAACTTTTTACACATGCAGAGCATCTTGCTGACATTTTAAGTAGCTGAGTATACAAGAATTATACGCATGCTGTAAAATTGAAATTTCATTGAAATTGGTTGAGCAATTTGGGAGATAATGATGTTTTGATGACGTCGTGTTGGTGGAAAAACGATAATTGTTTGCAAAAATCGTAGGAAACAGATTTATAAAAAGGAAATTGCAAACGCAATTAAGCAAAGATATAAAATGTCATTTTCTTTAAAATGACAACCTCGGAATTTTGATTTTTTCAAACTAAAATAAACAAAAAATGTTTCTTTGGGGGAAAATCACCACAAAATAAAAAAAAATCCAAGATGTTAAATACGGAATAAATTTGAAGGAACTATGGACAATAATCAAACCAAATTTCAAAGCAATATCTCTTTTTTTACTGAGTGATGGCTCCCTAAGTGTAAGAAACTTATGACATCGTTTTTTTATTACTTTTTTTTACTTTTTTGACCGGATACGAATAAATAGTTACCTTTTCTGTATTTATGAGACAGAACTGGTCTAGGAACATGCCTTTTTATTTACATTCATCAATTTCTAATTTTGAGGTTTTCTGACAGAGCAAAATCGCTGTTCTGGACAAGGTCGATCGAGGTCGTTCAATTGACCTGGAAGGTCACTCGTTGACCCGAAACCTACAAATTGCATACCATTAGATTCCGAACATGACAGGCAACATGTTGGTTCTTACGGAGTTGCTCTATCTTGATTGGTTTGGAAGTTAACTGGGGGTCTTTTTAGGACCCCCGTAGGACGAAGGTGAAAAAAGATCCCGTAGGGCGAGGGTTAAATGGAATAGGTCACCTTGAAAGTTGTTTTGAAATTCAACCATACTGTGCAGTTTGAGCTCAAAACTACGAATATGACTTTGGTTTGGACAACTGAAGGATATGTGGAGAAAGAAGTAAGTTTCTCTTTCTATTTCACGAGAAATCGTACGATAGCAGCTGGCGTTCTAGCTCCGCCCCGCTCCGCCTGACGCCAAGTACAGTCTCTGACAAGAGGCCGCCGCGCCGCCCGAGCGGCTGAGCGGATATTAACGAGGCGTCGGGATCAGAGACTACGTGCCAGAGAGTGTACCTGCCTCCGGCGGCGAGCGTTCATGTCCCGATCGTGGCCCGGAACAGCAGACATGAAACCGGGCCCACTAGTCCTGTGTCGAAATTACTCAACGTAGGGAGGTAACTCTTTAACCGTAACTCATTTTTAGATCTGCTCTAGAAATCTGCTATCTCAGTCCAAAACCCCATGTTAAATGTGAACTATGCCCTTTAACTACACAACTTTTTCATGCATTTTTTGGCTAGAAACGTCCCTCAGAATGTTGTAATATGTTGGTAAGAATATAATATGCTGACAAAATTGCGGTTTAGTGGTAATTAGTAAGTATATATAGTATATACTAAACTATATACTATAAGTATTGATAGGTCAATTGTGATGCCAGATTTCCACCGACTGAAACTTTTCAAAACTTCAGAATGATTCAGAAAGATTCTGTGGCGTGTGACGCTATTGGACGCAATAGACTCGCCTCCCGCAGCCCAATCCGGCGGCCGGGCTGTGCGGCTTGGCTTTGTCCATGTGCTTGCGGCACGCAGGTCGGAAGCGGCGGCGAATCTAGGGTAGCACATCACTGCGCATGCGCAGACCCACCTGTGATTCATGACGCTGCCAGATGTAGTAACTAGTATGTCGGTATGCTTAACTGAACGAATGGACTCTATCTAGACGCATATGATGACCAATTTTGTATCATAAACTTGTTATGAGTTCAATGCATGTTTCCATAACTATTGAATAGTGATAATATCGCCTAAATCAGGATTTTGTTTTGAATGTATAATATCCTAAGACTTTTATACCAAAACTTTTTAAAACTTTTCGGAAATGTTTCAGAATATTGTCAGTGCAATTTCATCCTTCGTCAACACGGCTATTGTTCACGATATAATGGGAACATGTTTCTCGGTTCCTCCTTTAAAGGGAATAGTTCATCTTTAACATGGAGTTTTGGACTGAGATAGAAGATTTGTAGAGCAGATCTAAATATGGGTTGTGGTGAAAGAATTACCTACCTACGTTAAGTAATTTCGACACAGGACTAGTGGGCCCGGTTTCAATTCCGCTGTTCCGGGCCACGATAAGTTCCTTTCGCTCGCCGCTCGCCGCCACCGGCTCGCCGCCGGAGGCAGGTACACTCTCTGGCACGTAGTCTCTGGTCACGACGCCTCGTTAATATCCGCTCAGCCGCCCGGGCGGCGCGGCGGCCTCTTGTCAGAGACTGTACTTGGCGTCAGGCGGAGCGGGGGAGCCGTAACGCCTGCTGCTATCGTACGATTTCTCGTGAAATAGAAAGAGAAACTTACTTCTTTCTCCACATATATCCATCAGTTGTCCAAACCAAAGTCATATTCGTAGTTTTGAGCTCAAGATGCACCGTATGGTTGAGCTTCGAGACAACTTTCAAGGTGACCTATTCCCTTTAAAGGGAATAGTGCACCTTTAACATTAGTTGTTAAATGAGATAGCCAGATTATGGGGCGTACTAAGAAATCTCCAAATCTGAAATTTTCCCTTCCAAAACGACCTAGTTGCTGAGTTTCAATGAAAAAAACATTTTTGTTAATGGACAAATCTCGTGACGTTTCGCATACGTCATGTCATTAGTGTGATTTGTACCGCACTTCGTTTTCGCTATTTGAACCGACCACCACCGAAACGTATCATGTGTTTGGCAACAGAATTGCAAGGGAGGCTCGTTCCTCGCTCGTTCCTCGCCATTGGTTCAAAATCCGTTTCACGAAGCTGATTCGTCTAGATTGTGCTATTGCCGCTGTTGTGGTCCAAGGCAAACACGACAAATCTAAAACATCATGTGACTAGTTTTAAGTAAATAATTTGGTCAATTTTAAACCGATTTCCAATTGAAAATTACGAAAGGATTGTGACAAAAGGATTTTGACAAAGGGATACAAAAGGAAAAAGCTTCGTGAAAATACGCATTTTCTGATGGGTGGCTGGTCGCGATACCTGCAATAAATCGATTTAATTTTGACAAGGTTTGTATTTGGTTGGCGTTGCCTTGCGTTAAATTGTCGCTTTGTTATAAATATTATTGGTCAGAACTTTGGCAATTTTCATTGGATTTCCAATTTAAAATTACCAAATGATGCTTCGTGAAACGACGCATTTACTGATGGTGGCTGGTCGCAGTACCTGCAATATATCGATAAAGTTTTGGCAATGCTTGTTTTTAGTTGATGTTGACTTGCGTTGACACCGAGTTATAAATATTATTTGCCATAATTTTGTCAATTTGTATTGGATTTCCAATTGAAAATAATGTCGACACGCGTCTTGACATGGCGCACCTTTTGTTGGGTGGCTCGTACCGGTGGCTGCAATATTCACTGTAGTTCACTGCATTCACTGCACATCCACACATTTATTACATCCACCACACACCCACCCATAAACGCACATATAAACACATTTATGGGTAGGTATATCACATGTATTTATGCACATGCACATTTATGAGTGTGTTCACGCAACGCCACTCGAACTCCACTCATATAAGGCCATAGTGCAAATATTCGCTCATTTTCAATCGCGACCAATATTACTCGCGAGTCGCGACCTAGCGAACGAGGTTGTTAGTGTTGTTTACACATTCTGATTCCAGGATATACTGTTGCCGGTATGACGTCACAACTTGTTTTGGTGACGCAAGATTCTTGTGACGTCACATGTACAAATATGCATATTTTTCAAATAACAACAAATTGCTACTTTTTCGCAAAAACGAATGCCAGAACCGTAATCAGGGCACTCTTTTTCATCATTCCACGTACTTTTCCCAGTGTGCACTATTCCGTTTAATGGAGGTTGGTTAATCTAAGAGTGATCTGTCGCAATGATCCATCTTTGAGTGGTCTGGAATGTTCTGCTTATCAATCAAGTAATCAGATGTTCGGGCAGTCAGTTGATATTGCCTGGCAATCAGTAAGCATTTCATGACTCCGGCAAACATGAATGGCGTGCTGACCCTCGACCAGTTCCAACTCTAACTCAGGAATCAGGTTCAGACCAGTTCCAACTGCAACTCATGAATCAGGTTCACTGGGTACACTGTCGACAAAGCTTGATTGATAAATGCTCCATCAAATCGTGAGCCGGAGCTTAAACCGATAAATAACAACTTCCTGGAGGTTTGACGATTTATTGCCGCAGACACTATTTCCAGCCGTTGTAGGACATCTAACGACCTTAAATGCAACTTGATAACGAGCTATTTGACATTCAACCTCGGTTTGGTTATTGACTTTGCTAACATACGACTGAAGAAATCTTCAAGAATATAGCGAAGTGTTTACTATGCTTCGGGGCGAGAACATGAACGGACCGGAAGGGACCGGAATCTCTGAAACTAACTTAAATCAAACATTGATGGGTATGTGAGACATCTGACGCCAATACCTTTCCCTGATGGATTAATGCCGATAGCCTTTCTCTAGATCCCATTTAGTCTTCCCAATCCCTAATAGTGTGTGGGATTAACCAACCTTGCTGTCGGTAAGGGACCACTCGTCTTAGCTATCAGTTGTTGACCTTTTCTCAAGTGTGAGTCAGCGACACTGGCCAAAGAGCTGGGATACTAATGGTTTAACCACACGCTGTAAATATTTGCTCACTACCGTTGGCTTGGTGTGCACAATAAATTACGACGAGCCATGCTTGGCCGTTGCTAAGGCTTCTGGGTGAACGCCAGACGGTGCAGGCCCTCCGAGGCCGGGGAAGGTTGATTGGCACGGGTCTGTAACACTGATGGCGGATGGCAGGCGATCCAGAACTGTTACTCTGGGTCAGTGGCTAGGGACTGCAGGGAGGCTGGCGATCCAGAACTGTTAATCTGGGCCAGTGGCTAGGGACTGCAGAGAGGCTGGCGATCCAGAACTGCTAATCTGGGTCAGTGGCTAGGGACTGCAGGGAGGCTGGCGATCCAGAACTGTTAATCTGGGTCAGTGGCTAGGGACTGCAGGGAGGCTGGCGATCCAGAACTGTTAATCTGGGTCAGTGGCTAGGGACTGCAGGGAGGCTGGCGATCCAGAACTGTTAATCTGGGTCAGTGGCTAGGGACTGCAGGAGGCTGGCGATCCAGAACTGCTAATCTGGGTCAGTGGCTAGGGACTGCAGAGAGGCTGGCGATCCAGAACTGTTACTCTGGGTCAGTGGCTAGGGACTGCAGGGAGGCTGGCGATCCAGAACTGTTAATCTGGGTCAGTGGCTAGGGACTGCAGGGAGGCTGGCGATCCAGAACTGTTAATCTGGGTCAGTGGCTAGGGACTGCAGGGAGGCTGGCGATCCAGAACTGTCACTTTGGGTCAGTGGCTAGGGACTGCAGGGAGGCTGGCGATCCAGAACTGCTAATCTGGGTCAGTGGCTAGGGACTGCAGTGAGGCTGGCGGTCCAGAACTGCTAATCTGGGTCAGTGGCTAGGGACTGCAGTGAGGCTGGCGATCCAGAACTGTTAATCTGGGCCAGTGGCTAGGGACTGCAGGGAGGCTGGCGATCCAGAACGGTTAGTCTGGGTCAGTGGCTAGGGACTGCAGGGAGGCTGGCGATCCAGAACTGTTAATCTGGGTCAGTGGCTAGGGACTGCAGGGAGGCTGGCGATCCAGAACTGTTACTCTGGGTCAGTGGCTAGGGACTGCAGTGAGGCTGGCGATCCAGAACTGTTAATCTGGGTCAGTGGCTAGGGACTGCAGGGAGGCTGGCGATCCAGAACTGTTAATCTGGGTCAGTGGCTAGGGACTGCAGGGAGGCTGGCGATCCAGAACTGTTACTCTGGGTCAGTGGCTAGGGACTGCAGGGAGGCTGGCGATCCAGAACTGCTAATCTGGGTCAGTGGCTAGGGACTGCAGTGAGGCTGGCGGTCAGCTTCATGTTTGAGGTCACTACTCAGATATTGGTGGGATTGCCACTTTGGTGACCTTTGGTGACCTTCAGTGCCGGCAAGGTTCGGCAAGGTTCCAGGGAGACATAATTATGTACATCCTGTACGTGCACTCTGTGGTCCACGAAAATTGTGGAATCAATTCTCTGTATCATTGACAGCTCCTGGTTCGCGAGCTACCTTGGCGAGTGTCGGCAGATGGTGAGAGGCGGTAACCTTTCCTTATCTCTGACCCATGGCGTTCCTCAAGGTTCCTTAACGGGCCCGGTCCTCTTCAGCATTTTCACAAACGATCTTGCATCCTCCCTGCCTCACGGGCGCTTAGTATCCTATGCCGATGATACCTACTTATTAGACTCCTCTCCTCCAGACCAGCTCAGCGCTCTCAAATCTCGCCAGGAGGAGACACTGAGGTCTGTCCAATCCTACTTTAAATCTAACTCCTTAAAAATGAATCCTACCAAAACAACTCTTCTTCTTGTCGGCACCTCCCAGTCTCTAACAAACACCAGTTCCTTCTCAATCAACATATCCGGTCACGTCCTGGTCCCCGTCCGTGAAGTTGCTCGGAATGGTTTTTTACAATAAATTATCCTGGGAGGAGCATATATCAAATGTTGTAAAAAAAGTGCAACTCCATTCTTCTTTCACTTTACAAAATTCGTCACCACCTCACACCAGAGACCCGTAAGATCCTTATTCATGCTCACGTGTTTCCCCACATCATATACTGTCTCTCAATCTGGGGTGGAGCTGCAGCCTGTCACTTGCACAGTATTCAAAAACTAATACATTTTGCGGCTCGGATAGTGACAGGTGCTCGCAAATTTGACCACATCTCACCTATTTTAGATCAACTTGGCTGGCGCAATATTGACGACCTGGTCAAACATCGTGACTGCATCAAAGTCTTCAAGGCTTTGTATGATGCAAACACTCCGGAAGCTGTCCAGTCGTTATTTGTCCGATGTTCGGCCGTGTCGCAGCGAGTTACTCGCGCAACAGCCAGTGGCGAGTTACAGCTTCCTCCGTTTCGGCTTTCCTTGGCTCGCAGTACTTTTTCATACAGTGCATCTCAGTCCTGGAACAACCTGCCGGCAGCCGCCTCGGCTGCTCGTACTCTACCAGATCTTCTCGCCGCTATACCAAATCATCCGTGATTTGACATCTCATCTTTGGTGCAAAGATGGTTTAGCATTTGTATTTGCATCTGTATTAACATTTATGCGTCTGCTTTAGGCATATGTACTAGCGTCCTTCCCGAGTATGTGACGGAAGAAGTCTCTAGCGTCCTTGACCGATGTATGTGTATGCCTCTATGTACTCATCTTGACGGTGTTTTTTAAACGGATCAAACACTAAACCACAACGTGGAATGATTCGCCAATATATGAACTGAACTGAACTGAACTGTATCAAATTTCACAGTAACTTCTCAGGCTTCCGGTTCCAAATAACTGTGCAGTGTTATTAAAGCCTACAATGCACGCTGGAGGAGGCTCAGAGCCACGCTGGAGGCTCAGAGCCACGCTGGAGGCTCAGAGCCACGCTGGAGGCTCGGAGCCACGCTGGAGGCTAACGTGTGTTGGGACGATAGTCTGGGTAGTTACTAGTTGGACGACATACCATAGCAGTTAAGGCGCTCTTACACCCAAACCACCACATGCTAGTGTAGTATTCATTGTGCATGTCCCATTTAAAGCCTCCAAATGGTTGGCAAGAAACGGTTCCCTTGGAATGTCACGCAGACTTGGAGTCGCGGTTGTCCTATCTTGTTTTCCTCGCCAATGGTTTTATTTTGCATCGATACGCTGGCACGGCCTACCATGGAGTATGTAATGGGAGGGAGGGGGGGGGGGGGAAATGTGCTGCTACAGGATGCTCTAGGACTGCGGACTGAGTGTTTGGCCGTCAGGTTGGCCATGTCCCAGCAGATACCTTGGACAAATAACGTAGTCAATTCGTACGCATCGGATACGCCTCGGCGGTTGGTAATGTAACGGTGCTATCCGGGCTCTGCAACATTGCAGCATTGCAAAAATCAATTAAAAAACTATAAAAATTCCCCTTTTTCCGTACAAACTCTTTGGACCTATTCGGGCCGCTGATTTCAATGGCGTTAGAATCAGGGCTCTAGGACTTCATTTGCAACATTCAGAGCGACTTGCAACATTGCAACAAATTTCAACATTTAAAAACAATTGCGTGCGCTTTTTTAACCTTGCAGATCGATTTACGGTATCGGCGATCCGTGATTTCTTGTGAGTTTTGGAGTACTCGCGAATGTGTGTGAATTTTAGCAGCTGCAATAGTGCTTCACCCGGTCCCGAGCAGAACATTTGTTTTGATGAGGCTGGCCATTCGTCAGTCAACATATAGGCCTCTTCACTGCTCGGATAAGGCATGTCAAGATGGTATTTTGAGTTCGGTTAGTGGTGGATTTGGGATAGGGTCTTCCCCGATAGAGCCTATCGGAGTATATCCCGACAGATGATCCGTCGCGGTGTCCCGTCCCGTATCGGTTCCCGTAATCCGCCCCCAAAATCAGCCTGGTCCCGACCAATACGATCTCTTTACTGTCTCCCCGATATTAACAGGTTCCTCACATATAATTAATCACTGAGCGTCAATTCTCCCACTGGTCCTTAACATACCCCATTACTCTAGGCATGCAATCAATAATTCTCACTCCCATTCACCCCTCCCTTCAAACACTAATCCGAATGCACGGGTTGACGCCCCGGTCCCTCCCTCTTCAGTCTACTGCCCTCCAGTGGTGGTACGAACTACGCGTGAGAAACCTTGACCGGGTGGGGCTTCCCGTTTTCCCTTTAATCATTCCGATCATTTCCTCCTCTGTCTTGCCCTGAGATGTAATTTCAGCCGCCGCTCACCCTTCACATGGTCCGCGGGAATGGGTGGATAATTAAGTTGCCCCGGCCGAGGCCCGAGGGCTGATTTTTTCCAGACTTCTACTCGCCACCTCTAGGTTAGGTTAAGTGTTATTTTTTCCGGAAAAGGTTAGGTTAGGTCAGGTTTGGTTAGGTTATAATATTTTTACGAGGTGGCGAGTAGCAGTCTGAAGAGAGAAAAAAACGCAGCCCAAGAACAGGGGCGCAACCAAGGGTGCGAAGGGGCGCGTGACGGGGGGGGGGGGGGGGGGGGGGTCCGTGAAGTTAGCGACGGATTCGGATTATAATTCAGCGTCGGGTAGCGATTCGTTTCCAAATGTGGGAACAGGTCAATTGGGGCACACTGATCACGAAAATTACATACATTTTGACATTCAAGGTCATCTTAAAAATTATTTTCGTCAAAGGATGGGGTGGCTCAAAACGACCCGAAGTTGACGTCCGATCGCCAAAATAATGGCCTCATTCGATTCATCAGGTCAATATCTAGCCGCAGCCTCCGCAACTTTACTCGTGGCAAATGACCTTGACCCTCATTCGCAAGGTCAAATAACGGGGCGGCTCAAAACGACCCAAAGGTATTGTCCGATCGCAAACATAATGATCTCATTGGATTTATCGGGTCAATATCTTCGCCGCAGCATTCGCAACCACACTCGTGGCAAATGACATTGACTCTCATTTTCAGGGCCAAAGGACCCTAACATCCTATCTTAGGATCCGTAGGATCCATAGGATTTTTGTCTATTTTCACGGTGTTATGATACTTTGATCAACGGACAAAACGTACATACATGTCAAGAAGTAAGTAAGGAACAATAAGTTCCAATGCGTCTAAGTGCTATAGCGCATTGTCCGTCGCCACAATCCGCATTCAATGGTAAAAACGCCTGGGGAATGGCCCATGTCTGCAGCTTTGACCCTAAAAATGAGGGTCAAGGTCATATGCCACGAGTGAGGGTGTGAAGGCTGCGGCTAAATATTTACCCGAGGAATCGAATGAGACCAGACTGGTTATTGATTCGACTCTGATTGAATCGATTGGAATCGTTCAATCAAAATTCCTTGAATACAAAAAATAATCGATTCACCACCAGATCTTTTGATTCATGAATCGTGATTAAGTCAAAACCTGCATGGAATCAAAGCTGATTGAATCAAAATATTTAACGATTCTTAACGATTCAAGTGCATATGGTAAATTGTGCAAATACAATGTAGTCCCAGCGTCTACATTCATTTATACTGAAATATTATTGCTGTAACAATATTGTAATGATCATATATATGTGTTTCCATTTTTATTGATTTGACAAAAAATCAACATATATATTTAAATGTTAAATCAAACGTGAATCGATGACAATATTTTTTTGATTCTTTGAATTGGAAAGAATCCATTCTCAAAATTCGTATCCATGAATCGAACGGTGATTGAATCATTCAGGTTCCCAAATGAATCGTGATTTAATCCTTCCAAAATGTTGCATCAATAGCCAGTCTGTTATGATACCATTATTTTTGCGATCGGACAATAACGTCGGGTCGTTTTAAACCTTTGACCTTGAAATTGAGTGTCAAGGTCGTTTTCTACGAGTGAGGTTGCGAAGGCTGCGCATTGACCCTGGGATCGAATGAGACCATTATTTTTGCGAGAGTCGTTGTGAGCCTCCAGTCCGTTGACCTTGAAAATGACCTTCAAGATGACGTTGAATGACCATGACCATTATGAACGTTATTTTCGTGATCAGCGTGCCCCAATGGACAAGTTTCATGTCACGTAACCATATAATTTTTGGAAACTTTTGTATATTTTTTTCTCTCAGAACAAAAGACGATGGTGATGTTAATTTTCCTTAAACAAAAAAAAAATAGTTTAAATACCTTAAAAACTAATCACTCTATATATACGTGTTGGCCTCTGATTGGTCATAATCGTGTGATGTCACACATGATAATTCAGTCGTCCGACGAACGCCATTAATAGGCGAGCGAGTATTTTTTTCTCGAAGATTCAGCTTGTGATTAGTCGAGGGAGTTGTAAAAATGGACGAAAAAAGGAGATATTACTATTGTTTCGTTCAGAAATGTAAAAACGCAACAATAACTGCGCCAAATGCGGTATTCATCGGTCTTCCGACGTCAAACAAGAAACGAAAGCTGTGGTGTGCTGCGGCTCGCAGAAGTGGCGTTATTGTCGTGGCCATGCAGAAGTGGCCCAGCTGCCCTATAAAAGCTCCCAAGTTCCTCGCATAATGCCACCTACCTCGCATAATGCCAACTACATGTTGAGTGCATTATGTATACGATAAAGTACTTGGCTTGGCAAGCCAAGTACTTTATCGTATAGGCTTCTGCGTACGAAGCCGAGAAGTAATTTTATATCTTAAAAATATTCGTTATATATGGAAGTTTAACTTGACCAAAGGCACGCGCTCAATCATTACATTGGTGTTCGCACAGCAGTGGTGGAAACCGAGGTGCATTGGCTCACGGCAGAACAAGTATACAGGCATTGTCTGCCTGTTTCATAGGGGAAAACAGGGTTGTACGTTGGCGCAGGCTACTCATGAACCCGACATTTGATAATTTCACAACTTAAATATGACACTTGTGACATACCAACGTTTTTGTGTGCAAATTTGCAAACACATCCATTGAGTAGTTGCAAGAATACGCCCCCGGGAACATGGTTACGGTCATTGTTACGGCAGATGATCAACCATGGCCAAATTGGGCCAAACCAAGGTCTGTAAAGATAAGGTTGTACCATGTGACAAAATCACGTGACCAAGCGATTATGAACCGATCAGCAAGATTTCGAGTTAGCCACTAGAGAATAGCACGTGCAACCACTCTCGGGGCTCCTCCGCTTTTTTGGACCTTAACTTTTTCCACGTGCCGAAACTCCCATTGGATTAACATAGCGGAGTCGTGGAAGCGTAATCACTAATGTAAAACGAAGTATGATGCCAGCCCGTTGAGACAAAAGTAATCATAGAGCGATGTGCACAAATAATTGGAGTTTTTTATGGATTTTTTAAATTTATTTTCACCCTCATATTTTGCAGTAGCATGGCTCCGTAGCGAACAGCTCCATACCAATGACAACGGTTTTTGGTGGTTTTGACCTAATCTGGTCCACTTAGAGTGAACCAATCTGGATAAAACGCAAAACGGCACCGTTCTGGACCACGCCGGATCGAACGGTGAAGAAATTACGCAAATCAGTCCCATAGCAT
This sequence comes from Chirona hameri, assembly GCA_036785665.1. Classification (NCBI taxonomy): domain Eukaryota; kingdom Metazoa; phylum Arthropoda; class Thecostraca; order Balanomorpha; family Balanidae; genus Chirona; species Chirona hameri. Next base: position 28,457 of record JAXIVJ010009024.1, read on the forward strand.
CGGAGCATGGGCTTGCCTGCAACAGTTGTTGGTGGTTTTTATCCAATTTGGTCCACTTATAGTAAACCAATCTGTATAAAACGCAAAAAGGCACCGTTTTGGACCACGCCGAATTGAATGATGAAGAAATCACGCAGATCAGTCCCATAGCCTCGGAGCATGGGTTTGCCTGCAGCAGTTGTTGGTGGTTTTTGTCCAATTTGGTCCACTTAGAGTAAGCCAATCTGTATAAAACGCAAAACGCCACCGTTTTGGACCACGCCGGATCGAAAGGTGAAGAAATCATGCAGATCGGTTATATAGCCACGGAGTATGGGTTTGCCTGCAACTGGTTTCCGTGGTTTTTGGTCCAATTTGGTCTACTTAGAATGAACTAATCGGGATAAAACGCAAAACGGTACCATTTTGGACCACGTCGGACTGAATGTGGACAAAATAATGCAGATCGGTGCAATAGCCTCGGAGCATGTGCTTGCCTGCAACGGTTTTTGGTGGTTTTGGCCCAATTGTGTCTACTTAGTGTGAACCAATCTGTATAAAACGCAAGAGGGCATCTTTTTGGACCACTCCGGATCGAATGGTGAAAAAATCATTCAGATCGGTTCCATAGCCTCGGAACATGGGCTTGCCTGCAACGGTTTTTGGTGGTTTTGGTCCGATTTGGTCCACTTAAAGTGAACCAATCTGTAAAAAAAAACGCAATACGGCACCGTTTTGCACCATGCCGCATCGAATGGTGCAGAAATCACGCAGATCGGTCCCATAGCCTCGGAGCATAGGCTTGCCTGAAAAATTGAACTACAGGTTTGTATCCAATTTGGTTCATTTAGATTAGACTAAAGTATATAAAACGCAAACGGCACCCATTCCGACCAGTTCAAATTGAATGGTGAAAAAATCACTCAGATCGGTCCAGTAGTTTCAGAGCATGGGCTTGCCTGCTAATCTGGACAGTTTTAAGACCCTCCCTATTCAATACAAACAAAACATGGCTGCATTTATCATGTGACCAAGCCCGCCCTCAGCTGATGCAATACAAATTGTTAACATTCATATTGACATATATAAAGTCAACTCCTCATATTAATTTATTGCTGACCAATATTGATAGATTGGTCAGTAATAAATTAATACGAGGAGTTGACTGTTTAGCAATAATAAATGTATCACGTGATCAATACCTACACCCCTACACCGGCAAAATAATAGTGCGGCAAAACAATAGCCGAAGTGCGCCAAAAAAAATCAACCTTTGGACCTGCCATATATGGTCATGCTCCGCCCCGTTATGGTCACGTGGCATTTGAAGGGGGGTTGGGCCAAACATCATGTGTGACGTCACGGCCGTCTGCGCATCAATCACTTTTTTTTAAAACAATTAATGCTTGCCAACTTCGTTAATTTGTTTTTACTGCAACTATGCATCTTTCGACAAAATGACTGCAGTTTAGTATTATTATTTTTATTTTTTTTTAAAATAAATTTAGTCCGAATGTTTTGTATGGATGAATTTCCGAGGTCAGGACCCACGCTAAGCAGAGCTTGTTGCGCAGGTCCTGACCTCACCACCCGATCGCGCAATTCCTGTTGGCCGGCAGAATTTAGAGACGAAAGTTTTACGTGCCCGACATTCCTGGACACGGTCCGCCCCGCTCACTGACGTCACCTGACCTTGAGTGCGACCGCTGCCACCGGCCGCAGGCCATCCCAGTCAGGAGCAAACAGCGAGCACCGAAGCGACTCGAACCCGGGCTGCCACACCGGGATAGGTCAGCAGTCCAGCGCTCTCCCACTGAGCTACAGGGGCGGACAAAGTAGTATATTATTTGTATTTTTCTTAATTTTAAGCCAAAAAACTCAACGTGAAACTTGTCCATTGACCTGTTACTACATTTTGAAGCGAATCGCTAATCAATGCTGAATTTGAATCCGAATCCGTCGCTAACTTCATGGACATGGAGGGGGCATCACGATTGAGGGCGCCTCTCCTGGGCGTCTGGACACCAAAGGCGCCACTCTCCAGTGCAGGTGGCGCCCCTCGAGTCGTGAGTGCCGGCGGCACCCCTTTGGTTCTGGTTAAAGTAGGTGGAGCCGCGGACATGGGTGGATAATCCTATAGGCCAGCCCGGCCGCATGTTTCCCAAGTGTATACAGCTGGCGGGCGTGTTTGGAAATAGCAACCACTTAGGGAGACATAAGTCAGTCAAAAATATAGATATTGCTTTTTTTCTCTTTTTTTTTTTTGGGGGGGGGGGGGGGGGGAGGCATCGTCCTTACTTGGTTCTCCAATATATCCTCCGGTTTTTGAATATGTTTGAAAAGTTTGATTTGGGGAAATTGTCCCCCCCCAAAAAAAAAATTGGGAACAATTTCCCAAAATCAAACTTCTCAAACATATTCAAAAATCGGAAGATATATTGGAGAACCAAGTATGGACAATGCCCTCCCAAAAATTAAATTTATATATATATATATATATATATATATATATATATATATATATATATATATATATATATATATATAATATATATATATATATATATATATATATATATATATATATATATATATATATATATATATATATATATATATATTATATATATATATATATATATATATATATAATATATATATATATATATATATATATATATATATATATATATATATATATATATATATATATATATATATATATATATATATATATATATATATATATATATATATATATATATATATATATATATATATATATATATATATACTATATATATATATATATATATATATATATATATATATATAATATATATATTATATATATATATATATATATATATATATATATATATATATATTATATATATATATATATATATATATATATATATATATATATATATATATATATATATATATATATGTATATATATATATATATATATATATATATATATATATATATATATATATATATATTATATATATATATATATATATATATTATATATTATATATATATATATATATATATATATATATATATATAGTATATATATATATATATATATATATATATATATATTATATATATATATATATTATATATATATATATATATATATATATATATATATATATATATATACTATATATATATATATATATATATATATATATATATATATATATATATATATATATATATATATATATATATATATATATATATATATATATATATATATATATATATATATATATATATATATAATATATATATATATATATATATATATATATATATATATATATATATATATATATATATATATTTCTGACTAACTTATGTCTCCCTAAGTGGTTGCTATTTCCAAACACGCCCGCCAGCTGTATACACTTGTACACACTTGGGAAATATGCGCCCGGCCGCGGCCGGGACAACTTCAAAGTTGCCCCAGCGGGGCCGGGGTAACGTTTTGGGAGATCTTTTTTGCAAGCCCTTAGTTTTTATTTAAACAGAATACAGAAAAGTAAATATAATCCCAGCATAAAAATGCATACTTGGTACGACTATCTGCGAAAATATGGGTAAAATTGCGCTTTCGGTGCGCTTTCGAAATGGGGGGGGGGGGTAGTCAAGGGAGGCTGCGCATTGCCAACTTTGTCTTGGTGAGTACTTCGGGCAGGTCAGAATATTTTTTTCGGGGGAAGGCACAGTTGGGGTCGTTATCTCCAGTCTAAAGGAGGTATCATTTCCGAACACTTCGTCTTACTGCGCCCCTTAATCGCTTCTTCTCAACCCGCCTCCACAACCTACTAAAACTCCACGGTCGCGCAACCAGGCTACTTGACTTAATCGCGGCCACCTTCGCACGCTGACTTATTGCAATCACCTGGCCGATCGCGATGGACATACCCAGTCGCCTCGCCGAGCCCCACTGGTCCTAACACCCTGCTCGCCATGGTATCGTTCGAGATAGCGCTCCCCGGCTGACCGGCACAGCCTGAGGGGGCTCCATGGTAGATAAAATACCTATAATTTCATCTGACAGTCGGGAGGACAAGTGTTGCATGTTGCGGTACAGACAACATATGATCTGTCAGCCGGAAAACCTCGCAAGCCATCCTCGATGGACTCTTCTTGGGCTCGGGCGGCATAATTCCACGCCCCCTCATCGCACATACTTCTCACCTTCCAACCACGGGTCTCTGCCCCGGGCGGCACGATGCCTCGCCCCACCATCACATCACTCTCGGCGGCACAACCTCGCCCAACCATCACATCACTCTCGGCGGCACAACCTCGCCCCACCATCACATCACTCTCGGCGGCACAACCTCGCCCCACCATCACATCACTCTCGGCGGCACAACCTCGCCCCACCATCACATCACTCTCGGCGGCACAACCTCGCCCCACCATCACATCACTCTCGGCGGCACAACCTCACCCCACCATCACATCACTCTCGGCGGCACAACCTCGCCCCACCATCACATCACTCTCGGCGGCACAACCTCGCCCCACCATCACATCACTCTCGGCGGCACAACCTCGCCCCACCATCACATCACTCTCGGCGGCACAACCTCGCCCCCACCATCACATCACTCTCGGCGACACAACCTCGCCCCACCATCACATCACTCTCGGCGGCACAACCTCGCCCCACCATCACATCACTCTCGGCGGCACAACCTCGCCCCACCATCACATCACTCTCGGCGGCACAACCTCACCCCACCATCACATCACTCTCGGCGGCACAACCTCACCCCACCATCACATCACTCTCGGCGGCACAACCTCGCCCCACCATTACATCACTCTTGGCGGCACAACCTCACCCCACCATCACATCACTCTCGGCGGCACAACCTCACCCAACTTCCCCGCTCTCGGCGGCACAACCTCGCCCCACCATCACATCACTCTCGGCGGCACAACCTCGCCCCACCATCACATCACTCTCGGCGCACAACCTCGCCCCACCATCACATCACTCTCGGCGGCACAACCTCCCCCCACAATCACATCACTCTCGGCGGCACAACCTCACCCCACCATCACATCACTCTCGGCGGCACAACCTCACCCACCATCACATCACTCTCGCGGCACAACCTCGCCCCACCATCACATCACTCTTGGCGGCACAACCTCACCCACCATCACATCACTCTCGGCGGCACGATCCCTCGCCCCACCATCACATCACTCTCGGCGGCACAACCTCGCCCCACCATCACATCACTCTCGGCGGCACAACCTCACCCCACCATCACATCACTCTCGGCGGCACAACCTCGCCCCACCATCACATCACTCTCGGCGGCACAACCTCACCCAACTTCCCCGCTCTCGGCGGCACAACCTCGCCCCACCATCACATCACTCTCGCGGCACAACCTCACCTAACTTCCCCGCTCTCGGCGGCACACCTCGCCCCACCATCACATCACTCTCGGCGGCACAACCTCACCCAACTTCCCCGCTCTCGGCGGCGCAACCTCGCCCCACCATCACATCACTCTCGGCGGCACAACCTCGTCCCACCATCACATCACTCTCGGCGGCACAACCTCACCCCACCATCACATCACTCTCGGCGGCACAACCTCGCCCCACCATCACATCACTCTCGGCGGCACAACCTCGCCCCACCATCACATCACTCTCGGCGGCACAACCTCACTCCACCATCACATCACTATCGGCGGCACAACCTCACCCCACCATCACATCACTCTCGGCGGCACAACCTCGCCCCACCATCACATCACTCTCGGCGGCACAACCTCGCCCCACCATCACATCACTCTCGGCGGCACAACCTCACCCCACCATCACATCACTCTCGGCGGCACAACCTCACCCCACCATCACATCACTCTCGGCGCACAACTTCGCCCCACCATCACATCACTCTCGGCGGCACAACCTCACCCCACCATCACATCACTCTCGGCGGCACAACCTCGCCCCACCATCACATCACTCTCGGTGGCACAACCTCACCCAACTTCCCCGCTCTCGGCGGCACAACCTCGCCCCACCATCACATCACTCTCGGCGGCACAACCTCGCCCCACCATCACATCACTCTCGGCGGCACAACCTCGCCCCACCATCACATCTCTCTCGGCGGCACAACCTCGCCCCACCATCACATCACTCTCGGCGGCACAACCTCACCCCACCATCACATCACTCTCGGCGGCACAACCTCACACCACCATCACATCACTCTCGGCGGCACAACCTCGCCCCACCATCACATCACTCTCGGCGGCACAACCTCACCCACCATCACATCACTCTCGGCGGCACGATCCCTCGCCCCACCATCACATCACTCTCGGCGGCACAACTTCGCCCCACCATCACATCACTCTCGGCGGCACAACCTCACCCCACCATCACATCACTCTCGGCGGCACAACCTCGCCCCACCATCACATCACTCTCGGCGGCACAACCTCACCCAACTTCCCCGCTCTCGGCGGCACAACCTCGCCCCACCATCACATCACTCTCGGCGGCACAACCTCGCCCCACCATCACATCACTCTCGGCGGCACAACCTCGCCCCACCATCACATCACTCTCGGCGGCACAACCTCGCCCCACCATCACATCACTCTCGGCGGCACAACCTCGCCCCACCATCACATCACTCTCGGCGGCACAACTTCACCCCACCATCACATCACTCTCGGCGGCACAACCTCACCCCACCATCACATCACTCTCGGCGGCACAACCTCACCCCACCATCACATCACTCTCGGCGGCACAACCTCGCCCCACCATCACATCACTCTCGGCGGCACAACCTCACCCACCATCACATCACTCTCGGCGGCACGATCCCTCGCCCCACCATCACATCACTCTCGGCGGCACAACCTCGCCCCACCATCACATCACTCTCGGCGGCACAACCTCACCCCACCATCACATCACTCTCGGTGGCACAACCTCGCCCCACCATCACATCACTCTCGGCGGCACAACCTCACCCAACTTCCCCGCTCTCGGCGGCACAACCTCGCCCCACCATCACATCACTCTCGGCGGCACAACCTCACCCAACTTCCCCGCTCTCGGCGGCACAACCTCGCCCCACCATCACATCACTCTCGGCGGCACAACCTCACCCAACTTCCCCGCTCTCGGCGGCACAACCTCGCCCCACCATCACATCACTCTCGGCGGCACAACCTCGCCCCACCATCACATCACTCTCGGCGGCACAACCTCACCCCACCATCACATCACTCTCGGCGGCACAACCTCGCCCCACCATCACATCACTCTCGGCGGCACAACCTCGCCCCACCATCACATCACTCTCGGCGGCACAACCTCACCCCACCATCACATCACTCTCGGCGGCACAACCTCACCCCACCATCACATCACTCTCGGCGGCACAACCTCGCCCCACCATCACATCACTCTCGGCGGCACAACCTCGCCCCACCATCACATCACTCTCGGTGGCACAACCTCACCCCACCATCACATCACTCTCGGCGGCACAACCTCACCCCACCATCACATCACTATCGGCGGCACAACTTCGCCCCACCATCACATCACTCTCGGCGGCACAACCTCACCCCACCATCACATCACTCTCGGCGGCACAACCTCGCCCCACCATCACATCACTCTCGGCGGCACAACCTCGCCCCACCATCACATCACTCTCAGCGGCACAACCTCGCCCCACCATCACATCACTCTTGGCGGCACAACCTCACCCCACCATCACATCTCTCTCGGCGGCACAACCTCACCCCACCATCACATCACTCTCGGCGGCACAACCTCGCCCCACCATCACATCACTCTCGGCGGCACAACCTCACCCACCATCACATCACTCTCGGCGGCACGATCCCTCGCCCCACCATCACATCACTCTCGGCGGCACAACCTCGTCCCACCATCACATCACTCTCGGCGGCACAACCTCACCCCACCATCACATCACTCTCGGCGGCACAACCTCGCCCCACCATCACATCACTCTCGGCGGCACAACCTCACCCGACTTCCCCGCTCTCGGCGGCACAACCTCACCCCACCATCACATCACTCTCGGCGGCACAACCTCGCCCCACCATCACATCACTCTCGGCGGCACAACCTCACCCGACTTCCCCGCTCTCGGCGGCACAACCTCGCCCCACCATCACATCACTCTCGGCGGCACAACCTCACCCGACTTCCCCGCTCTCGGCCGCACAACCTCGCCCCACCATCACATCACTCTCGGCGGCACAACCTCGCCCCACCATCACATCACTCTCGGCGGCACAACCTCACCCAACTTCCCCGCTCTCGGCGGCACAACCTCGCCCCACCATCACATCACTCTCGGCGGCACAACCTCACCCCACCATCACATCACTCTCGGCGGCACAACCTCACCCCACCATCACATCACTCTCGGCGGCACAACCTCACCCCACCATCACATCACTCTCGGCGGCACAACCTCGCCCCACCATCACATCACTCTCGGCGGCACAACCTCGCCCCACCATCACATCACTCTCGGCGGCACAACCTCACCCCACCATCACATCACTCTCGGCGGCACAACCTCACCCCACCATCACATCACTCTCGGCGGCACAACCTCGCCCCACCATCACATCACTCTCGGCGGCACAACCTCGCCCCACCATCACATCACTCTCGGTGGCACAACCTCACCCCACCATCACATCACTCTCGGCGGCACAACCTCATCCACCATCACATCACTCTCGGCGGCACAACTTCGCCCCACCATCACATCACTCTCGGCGGCACAACCTCACCCCACCATCACATCACTCTCGGCGGCACAACCTCGCCCCACCATCACATCACTCTCGGCGGCACAACCTCACCCAACTTCCCCGCTCTCGGCGGCACAACCTCGCCCCACCATCACATCACTCTCGGCGGCACAACCTCGCCCCACCATCACATCACTCCCGGCGGCACAACCTCGCCCCACCATCACATCACTCTCGGCGGCACAACCTCGCCCCACCATCACATCACTCTCGGCGGCACAACCTCACCCCACCATCACATCACTCTCGGCGGCACAACCTCACCCCACCATCACATCACTCTCGGCGGCACAGCCTCGCCCCACCATCACATCACTCTCGGCGGCACAATCTCACCCACCATCACATCACTCTCGGCGGCACGATCCCTCGCCCCACCATCACATCACTCCCGGCGGCACAACCTCGCCCCACCATCACATCACTCTCGGCGGCACAACCTCGCCCCACCATCACATCACTCTCGGCGGCACAACCTCACCCCACCATCACATCACTCTCGGCGGCACAACCTCACCCCACCATCACATCACTCTCGGCGGCACAGCCTCGCCCCACCATCACATCACTCTCGGCGGCACAATCTCACCCACCATCACATCACTCTCGGCGGCACGATCCCTCGCCCCACCATCACATCACTCTCGGCGGCACAACCTCGCCCCACCATCACATCACTCTCGGCGGCACAACCTCACCCAACTTCCCCGCTCTCGGCGGCACAACCTCGCCCCACCATCACATCACTCTCGGCGGCACAACCTCACCCAACCTCCCCGCTCTCGGCGGCACAACCTCGTCCCACCATCACATCACTCTCGGCGGCACAACCTCGCCCCACCATCACATCACTCTCGGCGGCACAACCTCACCCAACTTCCCCGCTCTCGGCGGCACAACCTCGCCCCACCATCACATCACTCTCGGCGGCACAACCTCGCCCCACCATCACATCACTCTCGGCGGCACAACCTCACCCCACCATCACATCACTCTCGGCGGCACAACCTCTCCCCACCATCACATCACTCTCGGCGGCACAACCTCGCCCCACCATCACATCACTCTCGGCGGCACAACCTCACCCCACCATCACATCACTCTCGGCGGCACAACCTCACCCCACCATCACATCACTCTCGGCGGCACAACCTCGCCCCACCATCACATCACTCTCGGCGGCACAACCTCGACCCACCATCACATCATTCTCGGCGGCACAACCTCACCCCACCATCACATCACTCTCGGCGGCACAACCTCACCCCACCATCACATCACTCTCGCGGCACAACTTCGCCCCACCATCACATCACTCTCGGCGGCACAACCTCACCCCACTATCACATCACTCTCGGCGGCACAACCTCGCCCCACCATCACATCACTCTCGGCGGCACAACCTCACCCAACTTCCCCGCTCTCGGCGGCACAACCTCGCCCCACCATCACATCACTCTCGGCGGCACAACCTCGCCCCACCATCACATCACTCTCGGCGGCACAACCTCGCCCCACCATCACATCACCCTCGGCGGCACAACCTCACCCCACCATCACATCACTCTCGGCGGCACAACCTCACCCCACCATCACATCACTCTCGGCGGCACGATCCCTCGCCCCACCATCACAGCACTCTCGGCGGCACAACCTCGTCCCACCATCACATCATTCTCGGCGGCACAACCTCACCCCACCATCACATCACTCTCGGCGGCACAACCTCGCCCCACCATCACATCACTCTCGGCGGCACAACCTCACCCAACTTCCCCGCTCTCGGCGGCACAACCTCGCCCCACCATCACATCACTCTCGGCGGCACAACCTCGCCCCACCATCACATCACTCTCGGCGGCACAACCTCACCCCACCATCACATCACTCTCGGCGGCACAACCTCGCCCCACCATCACATCACTCTCGGCGGCACAACCTCACCCCACCATCACATCACTCTCGGCGGCACAACCTCACCCAACCATCACATCACTCTCGGCGGCACAACCTCGCCCCACCATCACATCACTTTCGGCGGCACAACCTCACCCCACCATCACATCACTCTCGGCGGCACAACCTCGCCCCACCATCACATCACTCTCGGCGGCACAACCTCACCCAACTTCCCCGCTCTTGGCGGCACAACCTCGCCCCACCATCACATCACTCTCGGCGGCACAACCTCACCCCACCATCACATCACTCTCGGCGGCACAACCTCGCCCCACCATCACATCACTCTCGGCGGCACAACCTCACCCCACCATCACATCACTCTCGGCGGCACAACCTCGCCCCACCATCACATCACTCTCGGCGGCACAACCTCACCCAACTTCCCCGCTCTCGGCGGCACAACCTCGCCCCACCATCACATCACTCTCGGCGGCACAACCTCGCCCCACCATCATATCACTCTCGGCGGCACAACCTCACCCAACTTCCCCGCTCTCGGCGGCACAACCTCGCCCCACCATCACATCACTCTCGGCGGCACAACCTCGCCCAACTTCCTCGCTCTCGGCCCTTCCTGGACCCTTCTGCCTCGGGCGTCTTACGGCGCCAATATCCGGCTGATCTTCGTGGCTCGGGAAACAGTTCCACCATTTACCACCACCAAAAACTTCCTTTATTCTCATCCTGGTCGCCCGAAATTAATATCACCACACACCTCCCTTGTTAAGGTCGCCGTCCACTGCACTCGCCTAATCGCCTAACGGCTAAATTTAACATGGGGGCCTATGAGAAGCGCGCTGACTTGTCGCCTAACGACCGAATGCGCGATTAGACGTGTTCAGCTGATTTTTTTCGGCGTGTTGTCGGCGCGTCATTCGGCGCCGAGTAGGCGCGCAGACGTTGGAAATGCTGAACTTTTCGGTCGTTAGGCGTGAAGAAAGCTTACCTGCACGCTGCACCTGAAAGATCTTATTGCAAATTTCACGAGAAGTACAGCATTTCGCGCTGTGAAGTAGGTAAATGTCACAACCTTACCATAGCATTGGTGTTTCCAGGGCTTCAGACTTTGTATGTAGTGAACAACAAGGTTACTTATGGCGATAATTTTCGGAAGCCGTCTTCTCCGTAGTAGAGCGCTACTTTATTTTTGCTGAAATTATTCAAACATGTGGCTACAGCAATACAAATGTATATACCTATTAAGAACGCCTATTTCTCCAAATTCTTCAATTTACAGAACGTTGAATGATTTGTTTATATTTTTGTTTGTATGTGACCTTGGTGCCGGCTCAGGAACTTTAAGGCACCTGACCTAATTTGTATTCGCTTTACTGCTCTCGCTTTAGCGTTAAATATTACTAACAGTTTCGTGGTACGCATAAATAATTAACACAAAAAACGATATTATAGTTCAGTAATACCTAAAACTTTTGCATTTTAATACGCTTTTGGTCTGTCATGGCGTATCACATCATTCGGCGCATAATTCGGTCGTTAGGCCGGTACTACGCGCGTAGTCGGCGCGTAGTCGGCGCGTAGTCGGCGCGTAGTCGGCGTGTAGTCGGCGCGTCCTGAAATTCACGTCGTCCAAAAATAAGACGATCCCACAAATTCGTCAGCGAAATAACCGTTGTCAACAGAGTCCAATCACACACAGGGGTGTGGCGTCATACCTACCTCGTCCCGGTTAGGATTAACACGCGCCCTGGAGGGCCTCTGATAATTACACGCCCTGGAGGGGGGGCAGATTTCGCCCCCCCCCCTATAATCTCGAAAACCACGCAACGTAGCGACAAGCAGGAAAGGACGTTATATAGCTCGAGACAAGCTCTTTCGAAAGTATTTCGTTTTTTTTTCAGGTCAATATTGAGGTCACCAGAGGTCATCAAGGGTCAGATTTTCAAGTTTTCAATACTTCGGTTCGAACACCCCCAAATATCTCGGGAACTATGATAGTTAGCAGCAAACGGAAAAAAAGCAATTGCAAGTCATTGAAAAATGCAATCGACATAGGTGTCCTCAGATTTGAGCTCAGGTCAATAGTTTAGGCTCCAGAGGTCATCGAATGTCAAAAAGGTGATTTTGTTTTCAAAACAGTTTTCCCCAAATAACCTTTTACCTAATAAAGATAAAGCAATAATGTTTACGCCATCACGTGTGTCTTGTCAAGGCGTTTCGAATCATATTCATGGTGACCGGGTTAGGTCAACTGAGAAATTTTGAAAAAAAATTGACCTTGACCTCAGGTCAAGGTCAAGTGGTGACCCAAGTTGGTCATGTTGCATATTGGGAGACGTGTCTCGACGAGACAAACATATTGGTTCCGTTTTCTCTTCTCTATCTTCATTATGTCGATAGTTATTGATAAAACCGTGTTGGCGGTCACAAAATTGACCTGACCTTAGGTCACCGATATTAGAAATCCGAGATAAACAAATTGTTGGTATCTATGACCTTATGAAGTCCTGCAAGATTGAAACCGATCGGCGTAAAACTGTGACTGTGGTACTACTGCAAACGTTTTGGAGTTGAGGTGATCACGTGACCTGGTCTGGTGACCTGACCTGAGATGACCTGAGGCCAAGAATTTTACATAATGCGGGAAGTTCATTTTTAAACAGGTATACAAAAAACGGCGGCGCTGCGCGCCGCCGTTTTTACGCTATCCTCGAAAAACCGGAGGGGTGGGCGGATTTCGCCCCCCTCCAGGGCGCGTGTTAAGTCATCATCGAAGCTTATCGTGTTCTGGTTCTCCGATCTCTCCCACAGGTTTGACGTCAGCGGGATTTGACTTTGGCATCACACACCAGTAGCATGTACTAGTGCTAACCCGTCCGCTCCGCTGGGCGATTACTGGTGTCCAGTGGTGGTGCAAGCCAGTGATAGGCAATTAGGGATTGATAACCCGTACTACCCGCGACACCTGGCGTACCTATTATACGCTTTTGTACCCGTCATACACCCGAAGTACCCGTCAAAAACCTGCTGTGCCCGACATACACCCGTAGTACCCGTTGTGCCCCGGGGGAACACGTGATAACCCCGTTATAGCCGGCACTCACCCATTATACCCGTGGAACGCCTATGGCACCCGTTATACACCCGTTAAACCCGTGAAAACTCCACCCCGGCCTAGCATATATGTTCATTGATATATGCCGTACCGTATGTCGATGACCTTCGTTTCGCAGTGATTCCGTGGTTGCTTGACATTGGTTGTGGCACTGTAGTATCCGTGGATCTGATTGGCTTTCGGCTGAAGTGAAGCGATGTAAAACTCGTATCCGTAAACTGTTTTTGTAAGGTAAAATAATTATTAACACCTTCTTCTATGTTAGTTACAGCACAAACCTTCGCCCACAGCTGCACCCACTAAAGCTGTCTGTAACTATCGTATCAAATGCGTCGGAAATGTACGAATTATACACTACTCGGTAGTATCCGTAAACTCGTTTGAAAACCTTAAAATCACGTACATCACGTGCTTATAGCAATGTGGTACTGCAATGTAGAACTGCCACTTTACTGTGTTAAATTCGTTCCGGAATGACAGACAGACAGACAGACAGACAGACACTTGTCAAATAGTAATATAGATGTGTGTGGGTATGTGTGTATGCGAGTGTATGTTTGTACGTATGAACGGGTGGACGTCGTACGCCTTCGTGCGTGCATGTACGTCAGTGTTCGTCACGGGCCCACCAATCCCCAGCCCGGCCCGACCCAGGACCATGAACATTGAACACCAAGCCCAGGCCTGGACCAGACCCGGTCACATCCATAATATTGAGGCCCAGGCCCGGGCCGACCCGTTCAGATTAAGCATAAAATTATTTTCACAAAATTTGCAATCATTATCCTAGCATATTTACTTGTATACTATGAATGTGAACCAATGAACCAACTATGCTAACACAAAAAGCCACAGCCACAGCAACAGTGTGTTGCTGTGTAAGTGAACTGCTGGTTAAAATATTTTTGAGCTCTGACCTGAGCTTGTGCGACGCGCGCATTACTTCAAAATTGTCCGGCCCAGGCCCATCCAGATCCCAGTGATTTCCTTAAAGTTGAGGCCCGGCCCAGGCTCAGTCCAGGTCCAGCCCATGGCGAACTCTGATGGACGTACAGGGTCCCACATTTGAAATGGTACACACCAGGTCCGGTCCATTTTCCCGTTTTATTTGGTTAGTTCGAATAATGAATAAATGAAACCACATTCATTAGAAGCGCATTGCCGCGAGCTTCATTTAAAGTTAAGGGTGCAATTCTAAATCTCAGTGACTTTCGAAGTATTAGCAAAAAAAAACAGTTTCTGCCGCTTTGCGGTGGGGCAAGCTACTTGGCAAGCATCTTGGCATCGCCTCTGATATATACGACCCTGCCATCTGACGGCGAAGACCCAAGTCACGTGGTTACTACGTCTGCACACGGTACCAACACACCTAGCCCGAGGGCAGAACCGAGCCGGGGAAGGGTGAGACGCTACACTCGCGCGCCAATCGCGCTGTGGTGAACCTTTGCCATGTCGCCCTTTATCATAATGCTCAGTAAAATAATATTCGGGTGGTAAATAGCATGACAGCTCAAGCGTCGGGCATGGCAACGGAACTAATCTCACTGCTGAAAGTGCGTGAGCCAGCCTTGCATTGCGCGCTGATCAGAAGGCACGCTTAGCAGTTAGCTTTGGAAGGAGCTGGCGTATTTGTTCAGATGTTAAAGCCTTACTTTTGTTTATGAGAAAGATATGCTTCCATTGCCGTGCGTCTCAGCAGACAGGGCTGCATTACTCGGTCCAGCCCCACCGCGGTGCTGTAACGTGATATGTCAGGGGGCGCGATGGAAAAGATGTGATATTGTGGCGAGTCCGGGTGTTCGATTCGAATCCCGTTTGCGAAAATGTGTTTGTGACACAGTGTTTCGGAGTACGTATGGGTCCGCATCTTAGGATATATAGGCTATAATTAATAAACTAAAAAACATGACCTTTTCCTCGAAAATGTGAAAATCCAATGTTATCCAAATGTTATTATTATGTTGTAATATTTCGGCCACAGGCCTTTATCAAACAGTAAAACATTTCGACACGACGCTTTCCTAACTGCCTCTTTAAATACAAAATAATGCTTCACAATCGTGACAATTGCTTCGATCGCACCACCCACAAAATATTTATCTTCCATCGCATACCATACATCAAGAACAGCATACTATAGATTTGTGCACGATATTGCCCACGGAATTCATTTTGTATACATTCATTTTGCCTAAATTTGATGATTATCTTCCACCCAAGTTACCTTAAAAAAACTTGATATATCAATGTCCAATAATAGCATATTTGCTCAAGCAGTGAGAATTAAGCATATTGATCAGCAGGACGGATGGCATTTTTCATATTCCGTCATATTCACTTGGTACACAATCACCACGTACTCTAAACTCTATAAAGATATATAGGCTACATGGAAAATTAATTTACAAACTAAGATATTATTACAAATCAGTGTTAACGTTAACCCTCTCTGGGCTCTCTGGTCTCTGGTCTCTGGTCCTGGTTAATACGCATGGCCTATGCGAAAGCAGCCTAACGGCTTTCGCCCACCGTGTGTTTTACTAGTTTTTAAAGAGAGATGTAAAACAAAAATAACATGGCTTTTATTTAACTGCATGGGATGCTGTTAATAAAGCTCTCGTTAGTTTTCTGTTCCGTACCAAATGATAAGTGTCATTGCAACATCTTAGACATGTTAGAAATGTGAAAGTGAGCAAGACGCATTCCCATGTTTTGCTTCATCAATGAGCGAAGATAACAATCTGTCCATCAGTCCGAAAGCGTGGTTCCCCTTCGGAAGGATCTTGGGAACATTTTAGCAATGCCACAAAAACGATTTACTCAAGTGAATATGACGGAATATGAAAAATGCCATCCGTCCTGCTGATCAATATGCTTAATTCTCACTGCTTGAGCAAATATGCTATTATTGGACATTGATATATCAAGTTTTTTTAAGGTAACTTGGGTGGAAGATAATCATCAAATTTAGGCTATAATTCATTTGGTGCTACAAACCAGAGTTCGCCATGGGCTGGGCTGGCCCTATGGGCCATGAGCTGGGCCTGGGCTGGGCCTGGGCTGGGCCTGGGCTGGGCCTGGGCTGGGCCTGGGCTGGGCCTGGGCTGGGCCTGGGCTGGGCCTGGGCTGGGCCTGGGCTGGGCCTGGGCTGGGCCTGGGCTGGGCCTGGGCTGGGCCTGGGCTGGGCCTGGGCTGGACCTGGGCTGAGCCTCAACTTTAAGGAAATCACTGGGCTCTGGATGGGCCTGGACCTGACAATGTTGAAATAATGCGCGCGTCGCACAAGCTCAGGCAGAGGTTAAAAAAATGTTCCGACGCGCCAACGCACGTCGGTGTCAGTTGATTGTGTACCACCGTACCGTGAGTTAGAAAAACGCTGCTGAAGATAACTACGCATCTCAAACTAAAGATATCAAGGGCGCAAAAATATGACAGGATCTGTCATCTTCAATTCGGATCAGCATGAGAATATCAGCGTAAAACATCATGCATAATGCATACACTGTCAAAAATAGTGTGTTTCGATTTAGTGGCAGCGTTCCTCAAGCCAAGATTTACAGCTGAAAATAACACGGCAACATCGCGGCTGCCCCATGCCTAGCCTCATCCGCGTCGCTGTCATGTCGGTGAGTCAGGTGAGACAGCGACAATTATGGCGCTGTTTGTGCCAGTAGCGACGCGATTCAAGTACGTTTACAGCAAGGCCCTGTAACCAGGTAAAGACACGAGTCATTTGACCTTGAACTCGGCGGACCGCCGGATGACGTCACTGGCGGGGCCCGACTCCTTCGTCGGCGCCGCGCTCAAGTGCATGGCTGTAACTCGTAAACGACAAAAAAAAACACCACCCTATAGAGGCAAATTTTCGGAATCAGCGCATCGAGGAGGCCCTGTATGCAAAACTTGGGGACACCTCGTAATATCACACTGCCAGTGTGATATCTGATGCTGCTAATTTGCCGAACGTCAGCCATCAAAACCCGCACGCAACACGCCACCAACAGACTGTTCAATTTCAACTATTGTGCTATTGCTAGCTGAAATCTTGCAATTTAATTGGTGCAGCGTTCTGCCGCCAGTGACGTCAAATCACGTTTTGTGAGCACCGCCGAGGCGGCCTATACGGCGCTCAGCCGGTGTCACCCCCTTGGTTTACAGGTATTGACCAAGGCCTTAGTTGACCGCTTCTAGGTGACGCGGTATCGTGTGGCTGGATATTGATATTGAGCCAAAAAACCTTGACATTGACATGGGGAAAACTGTTAATTAAGAAGGTTGTCGGAAAGTTTCAGTGTAAGCCTAATAGTAAATTGAAGCGGGTGGAGCATAGTGGCCAAATTCAGTGAGTTGGGGGAGGGAAGGGGGATAAACAAATTATGCCATGTTGCCAGATGTGATATCATGGAATGGGAGGTGTCCAGCTCAAAACATGGAAATTCTTACCTTGTTTTCATGTTTTTGGACCCGGAGACCTTCGTCCTATCATTTTTGATAAAACAAACAATTTTGTCATCCCTCCATTCCCCTAAATATCTGAATTTGGCCACCATGGCATGGAGTGTGAAAAGAAACTGCTCCGTCTAGGAAGCATGCTATTTGCAGCTACTGGGTGGCACCAGCGACAAGAATACCACGACTACCAGGTAGGTATTATTATATATATATATATATATATATATATATATATATATATATATATATATATATATATATATATATATATATATATATATATATATATATATATATATAATAAGACAGAGGCTTGCTTCTATCTCGCTCTTACTTCGGAAAGAACGGTAAAAACAGAAAGTGAAGTGAGTCGGGGCAACTAAATTGTGCGATTTGCCATCGCATGTTCTAAACGTAGGAGGAAGCATGGACAGCAGCAAGCAGCAGTACTGCCCATGTATGACCGAATACTTTCTCCTCTTTCTTTAAGTTCTTCGAAATTTGCTCTATCTGGGGTTAGAGGGAAAGTCAAATTTTAGACCTCTGTAAGTACCTAGCAATCACTTTGGAGTTTGGAGAGGCATTCCTAACATTCTTACCCCATGCATTGGCATTGCAATGTTTGGTCTGGAGTGGTATGTCAAAGCTGAGTGGTACCCCACTTGTCTCAACTTATTGAATTATGTGAAGAAAAATAAGATAAGGGACATCATATAAATGCAACGAGGGTATACTTTACCTGCCGCCACTCCTACATCAACATGCCCACACCAAACAACTTTCTGCATTACCTATGGGAGCCTTTTTAACAGTATATACGTACCCTGTTTGGTTTGTAAGCTGCCTCAAAGACCAAACAAAGTTATACGCCGGAGCTTATTTTGTATCAACAGCGCCAAGTTGGCTGCATCCTTGGGGGCAGCTAAATTATTCGCGCTGAATAATCCCCGCAAAAATTGTTACCTCCTCAGAAAACATCAATCTAAATTATTTTTCAAGAATATTCACTGGACATTTCCGAGGTTAAAGTGGTTTCGGCTTGTGAAAAAACATTGAAGTTTTGGGTAATGACCTGTTTTTGTTTGATAAATAAGCAGATTGTTTTATAATACAAACATGCCGGTGCAAATTTTGTTACCTCCTCAGAATAACGATAGATTGCAGAACAAATCTTCCAGCTTGTAAAAACCAAAATAAGCCACGTAAATGAAAACATTACTTGTAAATAATTCAAGTCGTTTGCAAAATAGTTTGTCAAGCCATTCCAGTCTTCAAATATATTATTTAATGTCTGCAAAATGTATAACAGCATGATAAGTGTCACGGTGCACGAAGCAGGTCAAAATGTACCTGTTGACATGATGCAAGGAAAACAATCACCTAAAATACAGGAATGTATATTTTTCATACAAAAATGATACCAAAGCTTCTCCACTATACTACACTACAGACCATACAACACTATGCCACGTTTTTGTGCAAATCTGATCACTATTGAATGCAAGGGCGGATCCAGCCGGCCGTTTGGGGGGGGGGGCAAACCGTTTTTTTAGCGGACCTTACCTACCCCCAATTTCGAATTTCTTCCCGGATTTGGACCACTTTATTTTGCAACCACACGATTTCGATTTTTTCCCCCATTTTTTTTAGGTTTTCGACCTTTTGGGATATCGAAAAAGGAAAGGTGTCAGCTTGCAGTTTGTATTGTTCCGACATTGCCTTACACTGAGAAAAACTATGTCAATTGTCAGCTGTACCCAGGGGCGTCGCCAATCATTTTTGAGTGGGGGGGGGGGGGGGGTCGGCTGAAATGACGACAAAAAAAATGTACCCCAATTTGTTATGCGTGTATTTAAGCCTTTGCAACATTTCTAATGTGGATTTGCATGTTATAGTAGGTACTTGTTATTTAGCGCCGCGAAGCGGCGCAATTTTTTCTTCTTCTCGGGTTTGCCTGATAAAACCCAGAAACATAGGCATTTTTAGCTTCTTAGCCTTGTAGAGGATAATAAGCTAAAAATGTTATTCATTCAATTCAGCGTTACGACGAAACGAAGACGATGACGATGGCTTCGTTATGACGATGGCCACTGATGTGACGCCGCGAAGCGGCGTGAACATTTTAATTTTAGGTCGTGGAAAACGCATTTTTAATATTGGAACCAGACCGTGAGTGGAGCCAAGCCTCAGGTAACCCTTTTCCTGGTTGCACATCTCGGAATGATGCAAAATGTTGAAATGAAGGTAGTTTTTCATATACATTAGCCTCGGATAGTAAATCACGATGGCCGGTGGCAGTCTGCGCTCAATAGTACATATGATAATAATAACTGTAGTCTGTATACATACCTATGTACCGAACTGTAACAAACAACTGGTAACGGTGCAAATGGTTTCAAAGTAGCAAGAGGCAGACCGACATTTCCGCGCATAAATGGTCCCTGTGGATCTGGAGGAGCCTGGGGGAGATGGCTTGGGGAGATAGTCCTGGCCTGGTCCCCACTATTAGCTCTTCGGGCCAACAAGTTAGGCACCGCTGGAACAGCTTCCGGTTGTCGAAGTCCGCGTCTTTGCGTTCGCGTCGCCTTTTTCGGAACTCGGCAGACAAGCTAAACATGTAGCCCGCTTTAAAGATAATATTTTATGAAGAGAGTTGGCCCTGGGGCCAGCAATTACCGCCAAGGAGAGCCTCTGCAAGACACTTAATGAAATTAATTTGCAAAATTTGTATATGCAATTACGAAACTTGTGTCATGCCGCGAAGCGGCGCGAAATTTTTCAGTTTTTGACTGAGGCTAGCTTGATTTTGACTGCTGCAATTTTGGGATGCCCAGTACCGTTCTAAAAACGTAAATATAGCATGCATTAAATTTCACGTCTTGGGGGGGGGGGCAAAACATAGTTTGGCCCCCCCTTAAACAGGCTTGGGGGGCCATGGCCCCGTTCGCCCCCCCCCCCCCCCCTGGATCCACCCTTGGTCGTGGGTCTAGTTATTCCTTCGTCGACGACGAAATCATTATTTATGAACGTGTTCATTTTTTTCTTCTTAAAATTTCACAGAACACGGAATTTTATTGTTTTTTTATATACGTTGAGGCTCATATTACAGTTATTTATATATATTTTTTATTTTGTTTTTTTTTTGGGGGGGGGGGCAAAAGACATGTTGGCCCCCCTTCCAGGCTTTGGGGGGGGGGGGGGCATGGCCGGATTGCCCCCCCCCCCCCCTGGATCCGCCAGTGATTGAATGAGTATATAAACCATGCCAGAAACATGTCAATAGTTACCTCTTTCTTACCTCCTCTCCTCACCAGTGCAGTGGCTCAGAAGGGGCCCCAGCAGCCAGCAGGTGAACAAAGCTATCAATTGATCAACTATATTTTGACGTGAAATGTAGGTAGGTATGGAGGCATCTGAACAAACTTAAGGTAAACAAATGTCATAACATCACCTAAAGGTGACGCGGATAATGAAACCCAAATACTGCACAACGCTGAATCGAATGTCAAAAAGGAAGGCGAATGGGAAGGTAACTATTTCAAATTAAGAGGTATTTATGGGAGGTAACAATTTTGGTAAATGCATGCCCATCTGCATTTAATTTGTTCAATTTCAGAACACTGCTTCTGTACCTACCCATAGGGCGTAGGGGGGGGGGGGCGGCAGCGGGCAGCCGCCCCCCCCCCCCACATTTTGGATTTTAACATTATGCCTATGGGCGTTGCATGGAAAGAATCAACTTCAGAATGCCTCCGCCCCCCCCCCCCCCCCCTCCCCCAACTTGAACATAGTTCCTGCGCCTTGTACCTACCAACAATTTTAAGTGAAGTTAAGCACATACACAGGCAAATCAATGGGGCTTACAGGCGCCATAACTACCAAGGTTATTTGGCACCCATGCCACATCCTCTGAAGAACACCCGATACGTCAAAGCAAGATCCTGATGTCAATACTTGCACAATTTAGTATTTACTGGAAAGCCAGAAGGTTATGTAAACTTAGTAGGCAGCCTACCGATTTGGTAAGGACACGAGCCATTCAACCTTGAACTCGGATGACCAACGGATGACGTCACTGGTGGTAGCCGGCTCCTTCGTCGGCGCCGCGCTCACGCAGCAAACGTAGTCAGCCGCCAGTTGCAGCTCGCTGTTTCGTATGGCCAGGGATTCATGAAGACGAGCGTGGTGAATTCTCAGTGCCCATTAATTCCTAGCACATGCTTAATTGTATGATTCTGCCCCACTGAATTGCTGTATATGCTGTGAAACGCGCTTTTCAGCGCAGGATTATTTTAGAACTGCAGGATTATTTTGGAGCTGCAGAATTAACCGAAAGTTGGTTTTCGCATTGGAATAACAACATTATTTAGAGTTGTGATTTCCATTGGGAAACTTAATGATACCTAGGTGCGAGAATCTTGACAGAGGTAATAATTTGCAAAGGTGTGGTACCTACCTGTCTGTCTAAGATTTGTCACCGATTACTCCACCGTGGCTATAGATTTGTCGCCGATTAGAATGGCAGAACGGTAGTTTTTTCCCAGCCATGGTCAGTGCCGATTTGTATAAGTGTTAGTGACCGAAGCGTGATAAAAACCTCATTTTAGAGTAATTGGCCATAAGAGCGCGAAATATGGAAGTGAGTTAGCCTGGCTGTTTGTCGGTGTCAGCCTAATGTTTTTGTCACCTCTGAGCTCAGGTCAGAGCTCAAAAATATTTTAACCAGCAGTTCACTTACACAGCAACACACTGTTGCTGTGGCTGTGGCTTTTGTTTTTTTGGTTACCATAGTTGGTTCATTGTTCCACATTTATAGTATACAAGCAAATATGCTAGGATAATGATTGCAAATTTTGTGAAAATAATTATATGCTTAATCTGAACGGGCCGGACCGGGCCTGGGCCTGAATATTATGAATTTGACCGGGCCTGGTCCGGGCCTGGTCTTGGTGTTCATGAGCCCTGGGTCGGGCCGGGCTGGGGTTGGTGGCCCGTGACGAACACTGCTACAAACCTGTGACGGTTTTGCTATCGCTTTGTACTCAGCTCTACATAGCCACTTATTGAAGCCACTATCGATGCTTTATTAATAAAAATTGAGAGGATACTCGCTGGGCTCCTGATGCATTTCAATGTTATTTTATTTATTCCTAATGTGTCAGTTAGTGGGATATTTTTGATACCGTGAGTAGCTGGCATACGGATCGCTGATGAGTAACACCTAGGTTATGTATTTGTTTCATGACACTAATATTTCAATGGTTCCGATTGTTGTGCGAAATAACACGCGTGGACATGTTGGCGATCTAAAAATTGGTATGTCATTGTTGATGTGCTTGTGATGTTGTGATGCTTGTGAGCATTCATCGGAGCCCTTCATTACCTTGCTTCAGACCAATTTTTGTCAGACTTCGAGACCAAAATGTCCATTACTTCACTCGGCGTTGCAATAATTACATATCCATCTAATCGTTTTTTCGTTTAGCAGTGAATAGTGACGGAGAATTAATAGTGGAATAGTGGAATAGTGAACATCATTTGTTCCTTACAAAGTGACGCACAAAGTATAAACGATTTGCATGGGCAAATCATTGCATTGGCATTTAAAATGGTATAATTATACCTCTGTGGAAGAAAGAGTTGATCATATTTCGATTGATCCATTTCTAACTTGTTATTTTATTTATTTATTTATTTATTCACTCATATTACCAACGGGCGAAACACCCACTGACAGGTGAAGTCATCATGTAAAATATAGCCGGAATTAAAAGTAAAAGTAATAGTACAAATACACATAAACTAGTAATACAAAATATACATAAAATAGTAGTAAAAATAAACACAAAATACAAATAAAAACGAACATAGAACACGTTGAAGTATAGGATGTTATTTACAATGGGATGAGGTGATACAATCGTACAAGATGACGATGGTGCCTATGTGTGAGAGTTTGCCACGTATCGTATCACATGCCCTCTGTACGAGCTTAGACTTTCGCTAAAAACGTATGCGGTCACCTCACGTTTAGAAAGATGTTTGTGACCCTGTGCAAACGGCAAAAAAATTCACGCTGCAAAGTGCTAACTCTTGCCCGCGGTCCGTAAAGAGGTTTCG